>APFE031618259.1:0-19166 GCA_000404065.3 Pinus taeda | reverse complement strand
TTTTAATAAATTGCCTGTAGTAGCCACGTTGGCGCAGGCCGTGGACTGTTTCCCTCTCTGAGGGTTTTAACCACATCAAAATACTGGTGTATTGATCTGTGATCTGTTTGTGAGCGGTGTCCTTTTGGTGTTCTGTCTGAGGAACTTACCCTGTAAATTCCTACATGGTATCAGAGCTAGGACCCAGGTTCGATTCCCCCGAGCTGTGTTTAAGGGGGGGTGTTGGAAGAATCACCGCACCTCTATAGAATCCATAATTTCCACCCTGGGGATCCTAGTTACTGGCTTGTAATGTTTACCAATACCTGCGGGTTTTGGTGTAATGACAAACCTCTACAATAACTGTGTCTAGTCTGTTGGTTACCTTTTTAACTTTTTCCTCTCCCCTTCGCCATCCATTGAAGACCTTACTCTCTGATGCATTGATGTTCTTTACCTATTGTTGTAACTTCTGATATTTCTCCTGAGGAATAGTTTCCTCTATGAGCTTTTCTATCATTTGTTGGGCTTGTGCCAAATATTTTTGAAGTTTCACTATCCTCGGATCATTATCCATCATGACATTTTTGGGCTGGAGATCTACCTGGATCTCCTTATTGTGACATTTGGATTTTATAGTCTGTGTTTCCTTCTCACGAACTATCTGGTTGGTCATGATGCTAGAGGACAATGCCTCTATCTGGACTTCCTTATCACAGACTGGTGTATTTTTTGTTTGTGGTTCTACATTTGTAACAGTCACATGCTGTTCATTACGGTCCTGAACAATAATGGGTTTGACTTGAGTCCTCTTGGTCTTCTTCTTCTGGGGTTTTGCTTGGGTGGCTACACGCTTTGCTCCAGGGGTTCTTTTTTAGCTTTTCCCCATTTTTAGGACCCTTATTTGTTGTCAAAGTTGTTTAATTACATTAAGCAGTCTCTGTTGTTCCTTTTGCAACTTTTTGATTTCATTTGTTTTCTTAGAAAGAACAACTGTTTCTTTTCTTGGGCTTGAGCTTTGTTCTTTAGGGATTGTACCCTCACCTTGGCCAATTTCCATGTTTCCTACTTGGAACACTTCTTTAGTGTTCTCATCCTGCTAATTAGGTTTTTTAGGGGAGGAAAACCTGGTTTGTTCTACTATTTCCTAGGTAGCTTCTTCTTCTACTTCTTCTTCATCATGCATTTCTTCGGGTGTACTCTAACTGTGAGCAGAGGGTTCCTGAGATTGTCCTTATTCTTCCTCCTCATCACCCATCTCCCCATATGCACTCTTATCATGAGAATAGTGTTCCTGCGGCCCTTCTTCTTCTTCCTCATCACACATCTCCTCATATGCACTCTTACTGTGAGTAGAGTGCTCCTGCGATGGTCCTTCCTCAATATCGGGGTTGAGTGGGCTATGGGGTTGGACATACTCACCCATGTTGGCCAAAATTTGGGCCAATTCATCTTCTTGCAGAGGGTTTTGCAATGGGCTTTCGCTAGGTTGCTCTGCTTCCTCCCCTTCTTCCTGATCAAATTGCTTAGTTTCCTCTTCCGGTTCCTCTTCTTCATTTTCTTCTAATTCTTCTTCATTTTCCCCTCCTTCAAGTTGTGGGGATTGTTCGTCCTCTGAGTCGCGTATTTCTATAGGCTAGCTACCGTTTCCCTAGGAATTTCCCAACATTCCTCTGCTTCTTCCCAATATGATAGATTGTCTTCGTTTATGCAATCTAATTGATGTGCTAGCAATGTTTTTTCGTTTTGGGGCAGGTAAGGCCAATCCCCCATCTATTAAGAAAATAAATTCTTCCCAACTACTCTGCTGTTGGGTGAGACTGTAACTGACTATCAGCCGAATTAAACCATGATGACTTACTACTGATTCTACATGACGAGACTTTCTTATACTTCGGGCAACATCATGTAATAAAAAAATTAAGTATGCGGGAATTCACAGCACATTTTTGTTTTAATACAACTAATAGTTTGAGATGGCGTGGTCCTACCACGTCTTTTCCGCCATCACAAGTGATGTAGCTTTGAACAATTCTGGCTAATTCTACCCAAGGTTCTCCCAGGGTTGCCAGCAGGACTCCTTTTCCTTTGACAGTAAGGTTCTGTCCTTCGTCCCGGAAGATGGTTATAGTGTCTTTTAGTCTCATATTTTTTAGGGTCCATACTGGTCCAATGGCTAGCAGTCCTGAAACTTCAACAATTATCTCATCTATTACTGTTATTTGTCTCCCCCTCACCATGGAATGGTCTTCCTGCAGATTCTGCAGAAATTCAATGGTCGTCGTCTCGTTATACTATTGTAGACGGTTAAGGTAGGTAATCCATCCTGCCCTTACTAAGATTTCTTGTGTAGCGTTAGAGACCATTAACACTTGCAGTTCACTGCAAATTGATCTGCCTCCCATTTTGTTCAAGCTTAGCACACTGTTAAAAAAACACAAAGATAACAATGGAACAACAAGCTATTCAAACTTTAACTCACTGTTAAAAAGAACACAGAGGTTACGATGGAACAACAAGCTGTTCAAAATTTAGCTCACTATTAATTTTTACAGAGCCAAAACACAGAAATGGCATTGGAACAACAAGCCGTGCATATTGGGAAATACAATACCATTAAACTTGTTATTCCCAAGTTTTTATGGAGTCATAATATCTCCAAATAATGAGTTGACACGTATGCCAGTGAATTATGGAGATCACCTGCGCCCCCCTGAAATGTGATAGGTCATCCTCGGCTGTCAAATAAAGGAGAAGCATGCTGAACTGCAATCGTACAGTGGAATGAAGGAACAACGTATAGATCCATGACATGTTTACAAAAATCAGCAGATTAATAAAATCGAGGCTTATGAGGGAAATCGCTAATAAATATGGAAATGCCATTATATGATGCGAAAAGTAGAGGATAGGATAGCTAACATAAGTAAAAGTTCTTATGCGGTCATTATCCACTTTAACCATTATGATTGATTTATAAATGATTTTCATGTATAAAGGTTCGAAAGGGTTATATAACATAATCTCATTTGAAATCAATATAAATATATAAGAATAAGGGCTTATAATGACTATTGGTGTATGAAAAATATGACCTCAATACCATCAACAGAGCTCTGTTGCCCACATGTCTCCATAACCTTGACAAAGTTCCTTATTTCACCCTTGGAACCATAATCCTTTGTGTATGCCTAGGAAAGTGTTGTGCGATGTCAGAATTGAGGCCATTGTGCTAGTTTGGTAACCAGATGAATCACAATGCCTTTCACCAGGAAGAAGTGAAAGGTGGGCAGGCCAGCTCGTGATGAGACCTCTTGTTCCAAGGACTTTTTATTTTTCTGATGTGCCTCTTGGATCATATCCCTGGTGTGGTGGCCATAGTGGGAATGCCACTTCACTTTCTTCCTTATGATCATGGTAGGTTGGCTCTTGATGAGACCCCCTATCCTTCATCTGACAAATCATGTTAGTAATCATATAGATATGTATCTTTTCTTTTTTTCTTCTTTCTTTTATATGGCACTTTCCTATTTATATACAGAGACTGGCTCATCACTCCTTAAGAATAGGGATGGTGGAAGAAGTCTGAAAATCTCAATAGAGGAAAAAATTCCCTTATTCTTATTCAATAATAATGATCAAAGAGAATTATGAGGATCTAGAAAGAACCAACATGATAAAAATAATCAATCAAATTGGTGTTAGTGAAAATAAAGACAACAAAGTGATATAAATAGTTGTGTCCTATCCTCTTTTCTCTTATCGATTCAAAGCAATTTCTCTAAAGATAACGATTTTTCTTTGGTTTGCTGATTTCAGTACCCTCTAGTTTTTGTATTCTTGCGTAAATGTATAGCTGTGCCTTAAATGACCATCATTCACAAAAATCCTCTAAATGGTGAAAGACACATACACACAAAAAGAAAAAAATGCACTAAAAAAGTGTTGTTATTTAGATGGAACAACTATTGTTCCTTAAGAGGGACAACAAAAGAAAATCTGCACGCAAAAATTGTGGTTCCTTTAAGAGGAACAACAAGAAAAAGAGAAAAAAACATATTCGAAACTGTTATTCTTTAAAAGGAACAGTAGTTGTTTCTTAAGAGGAACAACAACTGTTTCTTAATCGGAACAACAAATAAAGAAGGCACAAAATAAAATACTACTGTTTTAGCGGAACAACCTAAGATCATCCGAAATCAAAACTGTTATTCCTTCGGAAGGAACGACAGAAAGGAAAAAATTCAAAGGAGGGTTGTTCCTTTAAAAGGAATGACAAAACAATCTGGCGGAAGTGTTGTTCCTTTGGAAAGGAACAACAAAAATGTGGAAGTGTTGTTCCTTAAGAGGGATAGCAAAACATGAAAGTGTTGTTCCTTCGGAAAGGAACAACAAAAAGGCGAAAATGTTGTTCTTTCAGAAAGGAACAACAAAATGAAAAAGTGTTGTTCCTTCGGAAAGGAACAACAAAACGACGAAAATGTTGTTCCTTTGGAAAGGAATAACAAAATGCAAAAGTGTTGTTAATTCGGAAAGAAATATCAAAATGGTGAAAATGTTGTTCCTTTCCAAAGGAACAAAGAAATGCAAAAGTGTTGTTCCTTCGGAAAGGAAAAGCAAAATGGTAAAAATGTTGTTCCTTTGAGAAGGAATAGCAAAATGAAAAAGTGTTGTTCCTTCAGATGTTGGGTGTGGAGCATGATTATTTAGAGGTCTTTGTTTCAGCTGAATGTATACCCCAGGAAGTTTGTACACCCCTCCACATGGGGGGATGCGAGGGGGCCGATCCCCCCTCGGCTGGGGGTTCCAGCGGCCAGTGGTCCCTTGGCGGGGGTTTCGAGGGCAGCGCCCCCGAAGCTAAAAGAAAATGTAAAATTGCCTTGTAAAACTATAGTAATTTCTAGTCAATCTGGGCCGTTCATTAAGCGGATGATCTGACAGTAGAACTTATTTTTAGTTTAAGGTTTTTGCCCTGGAAGGCAATCCCTGTCTTTGTATGAGAGCATTGTATTGAGGCTGTGTAATAGATGTGTATTCTCCATGAAAGAAACAAAGAGGTGAGACTATGAGAGAAAATAGAGGATATTGCAGCGGATACACTATAGGTTGTGTCTCTTCATTTTGCTGGATAATAGAAAGGAAGGACTGGCTGTTCGAGTTGGACATAGCCCAAACTGGGTGAACCACATATATCTGTGTCTCTTTGGTTTTATGCGTTTTCTGTGTTTATATTTATGCAATATTCTATGTGTTCCATTGCTCTGTAATATATAATTTTCTAACATCAGAAGGGAACAACAAAATGCAAAAGTGTTGTTCCTTTGGAAAGGAACAACAAAATGCAAAAGGTCTGTTCCTTCGAAAAGGAACAGCAAAACGTCAAAAGTGTTGTTCCTTCAGAAAGGAACAACAAATTTTAAAAAAATGCAGAAATCAAAAAATATGTATAAAAAGTAATTTATACAGGTAGAAAAGAAAAAGTTATGTACAAAATTTAGGAATAATGAAAATACTTAGTGAACCAATGTCGAAGAAGAATTATTTTCCTCAACAAGAATCTGCATATCAGAATCTTCCTGGAGCTGCTGATAGAAGGATTCCCAAGTAAGTAGTTTATGGTATAGTCGCACTCGGTGGCCATTTTCTTTAAAGGTATGTCCATATCTGTTAATAGTAGTCAAGGTAATGGTGCCATTGTTGTGTACTTTCTAGATTTCATACGGTCCAAACCATCGAATATGAAGTTTTCCCAGAAAATCCTGAAACCTAAAATCGTATAGGAGTGCCCAATCTCTCTCGTGGAAGATTTTCCTTTTAATCAGGCGTCATGCCATTTTGTTCTCTGTTGTTGGATTAATAAAATGTGTTGAAGGGCCGAGAGCCTAATTTCATCTAGCTCATTAATTTGCTGTAATTTGTTAGTCTGGGCCTCATTTAAATCCAAACCAATCTCCTGTGTTGTTCTTAATGTTTGTATTTTGAAATCTATTGGAAAGATGGGTTCCTTTCCAGATACTAGCTGATATGGTGAATAAACGGTGGTGTTTCTCCACGTTGTTTGGTATGCCCACAAGGCTTCCAGCAATCTTGAAGCCCAATCACGCCTGTGTGATGTAATGGCTTTTGTCAATATTGCCTCTATCACTTTATTCGTGCTCTCTACTTGGCCATTTGCCTGTGGGTGATATGAAGTGGTAATTTTGTGCTGAATGTGATAATTTTTTAATGTTGCAGGGATTTTATTACCTGCAGACTGTGGTTCTCCGTTTGTGATTATATCTACTGGGAGGCCATATCACATAAATATTTGGAACAGGAAATGAATCACAGAGTCCTTTGTAGCTCTTGGAAGTGCCTCTGCTTCAACCCATTTGATCACATACTCTGTTGCCACCAGAATATATGTTTTCTGATTTGATGATGGGTTGATCAGACCAACAAAATCGAGCACCCAATGTTCAAATGGTTCGATTACTAGCTGTGGGTTTAAAGGAATTTTGTCAGACTGTCCAGGGCATCCTGCTCTTTGGCAATTGTCACAGGCTTGAACAAATTTCTTTGCATCTTTGAAGATTGTGGGCCAGTAATAACCTATTTTCAAAACCTTGTGACCAGTCCTTCGATCTATGAAATCTTCGCCACACGGTCCATCATGACAGGCTTTCAGAATGTCAAATATTTCATCTTCACGGACGCATCTTCTAAGTGCATATCTACCCCTATATGAAATAGGTAGCCCCCAATCCAAGAAAATCGGGTACTACATTGCACAATCTGTTTTCATTCATTGGGGGTCATATGCTTTAGTACTTTGCCTACTACTAAATAATTTGCAACATCAGCATACCAGGGTGTCTTGACAGTAATAGCAAATAAATGTTCTTCTGAGAATTGATCTTCGACTGCTGCTGTGTCCACTGGCTTTGGCATTCGTGAGAGAAAATTAGCTACAAGATTCTCTTTCCCAGGTCGATCTTTTATTATGATGTCAAATTCCTACAATAAAATCAACCATCTTGTTACTCTACCATTTGTAATAGGTTTATTTGCTAAATATTTTATGGCATAGTGATCTGTGTATAAAACAACAGGATATCCAGTGATATAATGCCTAAATTTATTTACAGCATGTATTACAGCTAAAAATTCTTTTTCAATAACAATATAGTTTAGCTTAGCAGGAGACAAATTATTGCTAATATAATAGATTGCATATGGTTTTTTTTCTTCTTTTGGCCCAAGGACTGCTCTAATAGCTGTGTCTGAAGCATCTGATGAAATTTGAAATGGCAGGTCCCAATTTGGGCCTCTGAGCACTGGGGCTCTTGACACAAGCTTTTTTAGATCCTCAAAAGCATGGTCGCATTTATCTGTCCAAACAAAATCAAAATTCCCTATCAGTGCGTATAGAGGGGCAGCTATTTGAAAAAAATGTTCTATGAATCTCCTATAATAACCAGAAAATGAAAGAAAACTACGTACCTCTGTCTATGTGGTAGGAGTAGGTATTAACAAAATTATTTGAATTTTAGCTGGATCTACCAGTATTCCAGCCGCTGAGATATAATGACCTAGGATGAGCCCTTCGGTCATCATCATATAACACTTTTCATGGCTCAAGCAGAGCCTGGTGGCGATACATCGTTGTAGCACCTTTCCCAATGTGTCTAGTGCTGGCTCAAAATCATCTTCGTATGGTGTGAAATCATCCATATATACTTCAAGCCCTTCATTTATTAAATCTGAAAAGATGCTAAGGATGGCCCTTTGAAATGTGGTAGGGGCATTGCATAGGCCAAAGGATAGGACTCTATAGGCAAATGTTCCCCAAGGACAAGTAAAAGTAGTTTTGTCCTAGTCTTCAAGGGAAATCTAAATCTGATTGTATCCACTGAAGCCATCCGAGAAAGAAAAGAATTTCTTTCATGCTAATGTGTCTAATACCTGATCAATGAATGGAAGGGGAAAGTGGTCTTTCTGGGTTGCTTTGTTTAATTCTCTATAATCTACACAAATCCTCCACTTTCCATTCTTCTTTGGCACCACTACTAGTGGAGAGACCCACTTTTTATTGGAGATCGGATAAATAAATTTTACATCCAAATTTTTTTGTAATTTAGCTTTCACAATATCTTTTAGGTGAGGGTTGAGTCTCCGTTGGGGTTGGCGAATAGGTCTCCCATCTTTTTCTGTATATATGTGGTGCATACACAGCTGGGGACCAATTCCCTGCATGTCCTGATAATCCCATGCAAAAGCTTCCTTATATTTTCTCAGTAGTTGAACCAACTTTTCTTCTTGTTCAAGAGTCAGGTTATTGTTAATGTTCAATGTTTTTATTGGCGCAATCTCTATAGTTTTTCTATTTGAAATAGAGGAAGTGGGTATTGTTTGATCATGAGTGTCTTTGAGAGTATCTTCTTCTAGTTCATTGTCAAATGCTGCCTCTATCATGTGACATTGTACATGGTATCTGCATTCAGCTTGGTTAATGAAGTTGTTAATAGCATCATCCTCTGTTTGATCTTTAAAATCGAGGGCATCTTCTATGGTTAATGGGGACCTAATGTTTTCTGTGAGGTATGATACAGATTGTTTGTTAGTTTTTATTATTGTTACACTTTGTTGGGCTGGAGGGTACAGAGCTAGATTCTTGATGTTACTCCCTCTAGTTATGGTCATACTGCCTTGTCGACAGCCAATGTAAGCATCAGCAGTGGAAAGCCAAGGGCTGCCTAAAATTAACGGGTGTCCATCAAGTCAATTTTTGGGGTTGATTATCAGAAAGTCAGCAGGGTATTCCCAGGAATCAACTGATACCATTACATCATGTAGTGTACCTTCTGGCCTAACCACTGATCGGTCAGCCAGTTCTAATAAGGTGGAGGTTGGTTCCACTGATGTAATGCCCAGTTTTTGACAAGTGGTGGTTGTTAAAATATTAATTGCAGCCCCTAAGTCAACTAGGGCATTTTAAAAGGTTTGTCCATTGATTTGCACTGTCACTATTGGATTCCCTGGGTCTTCATATTTGACAAGTGCTTCTCTTCCTGATAACAAATCAGATAAGGTGCCAACTACTTGGACTATTGGGTTATTTGTTATTCTCCTCCTTGTTTTTTTATACATAGCTCTTTGATGGTTTTTCCATATATTGGGATATCTTAGATAGCTTGGAGGAGTGGGATCTTTATATAAAAATTCTTTAGTTCTCCCAGAATTAGTTCTCCCAGAATATCAAAGTCAGGATGTTCTCTATGGCGAGGTATGATTAATCGTTCTAGGAATTGGGGATAAGATGTGGTTGCTTGGTCATGAGTCTCTTGTTTGACCACATCTTCTTCTTGTAATGGTTGTTCTACGGGTAACTGATTTTCAACTTGAACATTTTTATCTACCTCAGTTTCTATAATGCACCTAGACCTTAATTGAAGGTTGTTTCACTCCCTTAGATCGGTTTCTAGTTCTGGTGTTTCGATTATTTCAACGGATTGAACTGGTTTGTTATTTGGGTTCGGGTTGGGTTGGGCTGGGAGTTGTGGTCTTAAGTTGGAATGGGGATTTTGTTGTAGTGCATATGGCGATGGCAGTGTAGGTTGAGGGAGTGGAATGGTTCCTGTTGGTTGATTCATCAGTCTTTGCCAGTTTGTCTACCAGGCTTGACACTGCGAAGTAGGAGGGCACCATTGTGTTGGATATGCATTATTTTGCCAATATGGTGGAGAGTAGGGAAAATTTGGCCAATTAGATTGGCTTGTTTGATTCGGCCATGGAGATGATGAAGGAAATGGTTGTTCTGACCAATTTGAGAAGGGAGGTTGATTTTGCCACGTTGTATTATATTGTTGAGCATGATATTGCAGAGGCTAGAAAGAAGAAGACAGATCGGAGGACATACCTGATTGTCGCGGTTGGCATTGACGGCGCTAATTAAGTAGGTACACCGATTTTGATTCTTCTTCCGCTTCTTTGTATACAACTTTCAAACCAGGAAGTGAGGGATAGTTCTCTATGGAGTGATCTTTTGTACATATAGTGCAGACTTGAATTGCATCTAGTGGGCACTCTTTGTGGCTGTGTTTCTTTCTGCATCTGGGGCAGAATATTGCCGGATTTTGCTCTGCTTCTGCTTGTTTCTGTTTTGCTTGCATAATATTGAGTTGTGTTGTTAGAGTCCCCAATATATCAGTTTTGAAATTCTCTAGTAAATTTCTGATTTCTATGCGGTTTACTCCTTCTCCAGCAATCTTGTTGTCCTTTGTGAACCTGTCTTGTTCCGCTGGTTTTAGCCTTGTGCTGCCTCGTGAACTCTTGATACATAAATCGATAATGTCAGCAAAATTTTCTTCATAAATGTCTCCTTTTCCCATAATATTTAGTGTTTCAATCCATTGTTCCTTCATGCCTTTAATTAATGTTGTTTTTAATACATTGTCAGGTAAGGGTAATGATCCATAAGGAGATCTTTGAAGATTATACTGAAAATGATCAACATATTCTTCTAGTGTCTCATTAGGTCTAGCTACCATCTGAAATATTTCATCCTTTAACTCTCTAGACCTACAATAATCCTAATATTTTCTTAGGAAAGCACCTTTCATCTCATCCAAGTCATTTATAACACCTCCACCTAACCCCATAAACCATCATAAAGCAGCCCCTTTTAATGTAGAGGGAAATAATTTCAGCTTTTAGGATCGGTGGTATAGTCGTACCCCCTGCACAACACATCGAATTCAAATAAAAATGCGTCTAGATCTTCCGATGTTAGGCCATGGAATGTAGGGACATGCTGGAGAGGAAGGACCTTCATAGGTGCATTAACTGCAGTATCTACAATGGGATATTGTAGTGTGGAGGTTTGGGGGTTTGCTGATTCTAGGCCATTTGGTCAAATATGTGCCAATAACCTTTTGGGATTTCTACGAGGGTATTCCTAGGCTGGCTAGAAGGAGCAGGAATGGCCTTAACAGGGATGGCCTTAGCATCACTTCCCTTGTCTGGGATGATGAGAGTTTCTAGCTGAACTAATGTCTGGGGGGATTTTAGCTCTTTAGGTTCTTTGGCTTTGTTCTGGGTGATTTTTATAGCACTTCACTTATCTGGGCTACTTAATGGCTGAACTATTCCAAGAGGAGATCTTGGTTCTTCAATTTCCTCTGTTTCTCCTCTTCCTTCGCAGAGATTACTAAGGTTCCCTTATTGTAATGATTTTGGGCTAGAATTCTCAATTTCTTTAAAATCTTGCTCCTCTATTTGGCTGTGCACCTTAGCAAAGGCTATAGATGGTGATTCTATGGCTCGAAGGGAACTAGTAGGTTGTTTAGAAGCAACTTTTCTAGGTCCTACTGAAGGCTAAGATTCTTCTTTTTTAATGATTTCGTCTATAAAGGTCGATCGGCCAAAGGTCACTGGCCCCTTAGTTTTATCAGGCTTGGGTAGTGGTTTAAGATTCTTTTTAGTATTTTTTTGCTTAGTCATGCGCACAAATCAAATACTTATTTCTACCCAAAATAACAACAAATCTATAGGAAAGCGGGTAGGGGAGCAGGGTTGTTACATGCTCCATATGTAGGTTCTTAACTTCCATTTTTAAAACCCAACTCTCTCCTAGCAAGTACTTGCACTACTCTCTCTTCAAAAGAAACAAATGGCTACACTCTTCCCCAGCAACAGCGCCAAAATGTTGAGCAGTAAAAAGGGTCTTGTTAACCTCTACTTACCCTACATTAATTATCAATCCCGGTACGATTTTTTATCTCAAGAGTGTACTCAGTCTGAGGCGGTCACTTGTTCAAGAGTAATGCTAGCAGTATAGTGCTTTACAAAAGTAAACAAATGCTGGAAACAAACTCTAAATGTAATGGCAAGAAAATTAAATGTATTGTAACTAAATCATTCACTTAAGAAACTATAGTGATCATCAGTCAAGGATGCAGTTATGATAACTCTTTCCCTTGTAAACTGATGTAAATGAAAATCAATCAAAGCAAATACTTGAAATGAAAATTCAATTAACAGAAAAGGAACGGCAACTAATCTATTGAAAAGATCAAACAACAAAGCTTAATCTACAAGAATGAATTAAGCAGCAATCTTGACTGAAAGGAATTGAACAACAATCTTTAACTAATAAAGGAATTGAAAAGCAATCTAAGAAAGGAACAACAAACCTAAGTAAGTCTATGAAATATTGAACAACAAACTTAATCAAATGTAAACACACAGTGACTATGGAATCAATAATCTTATTCTAACATAAGGAGTGTTAACCATAGTTATAAAGGAACGACAATTACAGTTGTAATGGAATAGTACTCGAATGAACAGTAATCACAGTTGTACGTAAACCATAGCTAAATGAATAGCAATATCAATCTGTAAACGAACAACAATATCGTTCTGTACATGAATCAGCAATATCGATCTGTAAATGAACAACAATGTCAATCTATAAATGAACAGCAATATCCGAATTAGACAATGCAATATTGTTTCAGAATTAATCAGCATAACATTTTTAGTTGCAAATAACAATCTTACTATTTAATTACGAATTCAATATAATAGAGCATGAAATGTTTAGGAACAAAATATTACTAAATAAAGAAAGTAAAGGAAATAAAACCACACACGACTATAATCGGAAAATAATGATATAGAAATCAAGTGATCCACTAGAGCCAAGCCCTTAGCCACCAAGGACGCACTACTGCGGTTACTCCAAGATCAGAAAATGGAACAGAAACGAAGTTATATATTAATCATAAAAGCAGAGTTACAGCTATCGCTCTTTAAAGAGAGTCGATGATAAAAGTTTAGATTACAACAATGAATTCTGCAAATCAACAATAACATCTACCCCTTGGGCCAGCAGCACTGTCCCTTTTTATAATGGCCAGGCAGAAATACCAAAAATGCAGATAGCCTTGAGGTAGCGATCCCTCAGGATCAAAGGATCTTGAGGGATTCGCCATATCTTTAATCTTCAGTTATATCTTCGTCCTCTTGCACTGATACCACGTTTCTTCCTCCTTTTCTCGGTCCATGCGCTCCGATCTTGATTTCCTCATCTAGATGCAGTTTCCTGTCAAAGGGGCAACAGTTGGTCCTACTTTGTCTTTTCCTCCGAAATGGCGGTTTTCCATTTTCTTCACTTTCTACATAGAAAAAGACAATAATTAATCATTTTGCATCAATCACAAATCCCCTTAATTCTATCATAATCCTTTATCATATGACTATCTTAGAATGTAAAGAAGTTATGATTTAAAGGAAAAGATAAAGAAATAAGTGGTAATTACATACCTTTTCCAATGCTCAACACCATTCAGGACAAAAACCAGGTATTTATCTGAATTCATCGAGAGACCCTGTCTAATTCCCAAACTTGTTACTCAATTTCTTTAAGTTATTAAGTAATTAGGTGAAACAATTGCCCAACAACCCCAAACTACTCTAAATTGAACCAATTCGCCCCCAATTTGACTGAAAACCCTTTCCCCCATTCTTGAATCCACAAGAACCAGGAATGCCTGCTCCAATTGCAATGAATGTTCGGCCAATTACCACTCCCCACATGGATCTAGACCATCTCCCTTTGGCAGACAAAGATTTTCAAATAAAGGACACCACTGTTGATGAATCCCCATTGAAATTATACTGCATGTACAAAGACCAGTACTTAAACCACACAAACAAGATAGGTCTTTGGGAATCAAACTTGCCCAAGTACCAATTCCCTAGAGTCCATATTTTCCCTGAAATTGTCCACTATTGTCATATGAACTACAGTCTCAGCTTAAGAGCAGTGATATACCCTATCCATACTATACTCTTCACCATCACTGCTGAATCCATCAATGAGATGTTTCAGTTGCAACCAGGGCAAAACCTGACCCCCATTTCTATTGGATACCTTCTAGACATATTCCCTAGAATTACTCCTCCCAAACCTACTCAATTATTCCAGACTTTCATTGTGGAGGAGAAACACATACCAAAGGACCATACCCCATACATGTGGAGTATTTTTTCCAAGATTGGCCAACACATCATATCTATCATATCTAGTGTTTTAGGCTACACTACTAGTGAGTATGTTGATGAAATTATTATTTCCTTCATGTCCATTTTTACTCCTGGATAGGCCCCTGCCATCATGTTTGATTATGCCATATTCATTGTAGATAAAATGCATGATCAATTCATGAGAATGGACAATGAAAGAGTATTTAAGTACTCATCAGTTTTGTATCACCTTTTCATATACTATCAGGCTGAAAAATTCCCATTCACTCTGCAAAAGATTGATACCAGAGGCAACCCTAGATTAGTAATCTTCTGGACCCCATTAATCCACGAATATGACACTCCATATACTTACATAGACTTCATAGACCTTTTTGTGCATTCAGTAGCAACCATGTTGTTAGGAAGTCCTCCCGCAAGGATCAGTGCAGATATCAAGAGGATCCTACAGCTGTCCAAACAACACAAAGTGGGAGATTGGTACTTGTACCAAAATCACACTGAAAACAGAATATATGGCTCTGAATTAGCACTCTACAAATTTCCAAGATACCTCCCAATGATATTATTTTCCCTGGAGTACTACAAGCAAACAATCAACTCAAATGAGGTACATTTTGTAAAGGCCAAGAAAAAGGCCCAACTCAGAATAAAAGACTAGCTAGGCCACTTTGTATGCAACAGTAGAGAAGCTGGTAAGGAAGCAAATGAAATCCTCCAAAGGCTCAGACTAAAACAAAGCTTCATATGGAGATATGACCCCTTTGACTTCATATGCAATAGAAGGTAGAAGAACAAATTGTCTCCCCACATCCACCATAGAATTCCTGAGATTGAATAATATGTAAACCAACTGGAATGGGTGGAAAACACTCTAGTAGACAGATATAGCACAGAAGTTGTTGTCGATAATGTATTTATTGATCTAGAGAGGAGACTTGATGAAGATCCTTTTATACAGGTACCAAGATAATCCCAATCTCAAAGGGAAACAGAGCAACATAGTGAGCAACAAGCAGAAGAAGAACATCAGGAGCAAGAAGAGTCAGAGCAACCAGATATATCAGAAGAGCTGACTCAAACTAGACAGCTAGAACCCACTATGAGTACTCCTCCTGTTGTGTAGACTCCTTTCAATAAGGAAAAGAACCCCAAAAGAGACAGGGAAGAGGCCACTCCTTCTGGCAGACCAGTTGTACAAACCTATGTTAAAAGACAAATGTCGAACCCTTTTTTAGAGCAAGAGTACACAGAAGAAATTGTTGAAACCACAGGTACAAAAAGAGCGGAGAGCAGACAGGTCACCCCATCTGGAGGAACACAAGAACCTTCCACCACACCTACTCAAATGCTAGAAAGAAAACAGAGTGTGGAAGTATCCTCTTTCAGGACTCCAACTGGCCAGGACTAGGACATTAGAGAAAAATATAAAGAAATAAAGGCCAAAAATGAAAGGCTGAAGGCTCAGAGTTATGTACAATACCTTAAAATGGCTCCCACCAATCAAACAAGGCTAATCTCAGCCTTTGATGTAAAAGAAGGTAAAATGCAAATGACCTTCATGAAGCCTACCACACAGCAGCCCAGGTCAATAGCTGATTATTTGAAAATATATTTTGAAGTGCTAGTGAAGGATATACATCCTATCGACTAGATAGAATTACATAAGCAAACTAGAGAGATGGTTTATTCTACATTAACCAACAAGGCCATTGCAGCAAATCAACTACAAAATTCGTTGAATAATATATCAGCGCAATTGCAATTAGAGAAGGCCTCTTCACAGGCCAAGGATACCAAGATAAAGTCCTTAGAGGACTTAATTATAGAGTTGGGACATGATCCCAAAGATGTAAAAGTTGCAAAAAGGCTTATCAAAAAGAAGAATGATGATATAGCTGCCTTGAAGAAACAACTCAAAATTCATCATTTACATCATCCACAGACAGTTGAAGTACTAGAAACCCAGAAGGAACAGGAAGAGCTTATGGACTTGGTCCTTAAGCTAAGTGATAAATTAAAAGAGACAGAGAAAGAGCTAGACAATCTTATTCAGTGTAAATAGAGTGAGTTGGCAACACTCCACAGTCTATCATTCCTACAGTCTCTACAGTAGTTCCCTCTATACTGGTAGCTACATTAGCACCCACATTTCCACCTGCTACAACATTTCCAATCATAGCAGAATCCACTAGAGCGACACATCTACATAGAAGATGACAGAATTAGTTAAAGCCATGGAAGAAATGACTGTCGAGGCTACAGATCTTAAAAGACTTAAAGAAAAAGTATCAAACTTAGAAATAGACTGCAAGCTGGCACAAATACAAGAAAAAGAAGAAGCTCAAAAGAGTCAAAGGATGGTTGAAAGGATAAAATTCCTTGAAAAAGACTTAACATTACAACAGCCACTGGGACAAATAAAGGAAATGCTCTAGGCCAACATCATTGACTCTGTCAATGATGTTTGGCTATCAATTCAAGTAAATTTTTAGCAAACTGAGCTTGTGAAAGTGGCCACCAAAGCCATCCAAAAGACAAAGGAAGACTTGGGAGACTAGCCTAAGGAAGCCAGCCAACTTATTGCTTTCTTAAACAATAAGAACAGGTATTAGTTGGATGAACTTGGTATTGAAGACAGAACAGAAACCATCATAGAAATAAAAAAGGTTCTGACCAAGAGAAAGCTTATGCTCAATTTGGAGAAAAGGTGCCAAGGTATGCAAGCAGAAATTGACAGGTTCATGAAAAAGTTTGGTATTTTGAGGTAAAGGGCCTTCCTAGTCCTATTGTCATTCATGACAATCTTATGACCCAATAGGACTATGTCGATAGACTAAATAAATTGGCGAAAGACCAAGCTAGCACATCAGGAGTTAAATCATTACCTACAGGAAAGGTATTGTACGACAAATCTAGAAAATTTGTTCTTCCTGGAACATGAAGTAAAGCACCTGTTCGTCAATAAGCCCAATTTTTCCAGGTACATTGAAGCAGATAAGGTATACATGAAAATTTTGAAGGTAAAGTTACCTGAAGATGAATGGTGGGTAAAATTAACAGATTTACTATGAAGTTACTACAGTAAATCCATATGGCAGCCAGGTAAAACGAGTGAAATAGGATCAAAGTGTAGCAGGTAAAGAGTATCAGTAGGTTGAAGACACATAGTGATTCCAGCACACAGATATCAGGTCAACTAAAAGAGCCAAATTCGAACTACAACAGCCAACACAATCTTAATAAAAGGGATAGCAAGAAGCAATAATCCATCTTTCTCTATCTTCATGCATGAAGATATTTTTAATTCCCTAGAATAATTCTCAAACTGTTATGAGATATTTTGTAATATTTTTTAAATAAATAATTCACATTTCAAAGTAATTAGGGTGGATTCAAAGACATTTCTGTAGACATTTCTCATCAAGTTAAGGATCTATTGTAATCAAGATTGGATTGGCTTGTTGGATTATGGAATAAAGTTAAAGACATTTCACAGGATTCTTGTGCACAATGGAAATCAAATAAGTATTATCACTCATGTTTATTATTGTTTTCTCTTGATGTTTATAAAAATTCACATGTATCTCTATGAAATCCGAATGGTAAACTAGGAATGATATTTCAGAATTAGCTTCAATGCTCTCTGTCTTGACTCTTTACATTCTCTATATTTTCTGCTAAACTATCTTAGTCTGGGAATTCCTAATTGCTTCCTTACTTCCGTAGTTTCCCCCTTCGGTCCAAGGTAAAGGATTCTTAGTTTCCCTTTGCTACTAATCTTCTTTCTGTTTTCATCTTGATCCCAGTCTAAGGATTCTTGATTGCCCTTTCACCCTGGTTAGGACTACCTCATCCATCTGAAACTGTAGATTTTCCTTTTGCTTTGCTAGCCTGCCTTGTGAACTCTTCCTTTAGTGATTGACCTGATCCAGTTAAGACACCCTTTGATTGACTCCATAGCCCAATAACTTGAGAACCTTGTTCTGTCCATCTGCTCCCAGAATTCCACCACCCAATCAAAATCAAAACCTTATGAGCATTAAGAAATAGCTTAATATCCCACCAAAACAAAGTTGAATTAGAAAGAGAGAGCCCTCTCTGGACTTAGATTAGCTAGAACCCGAGTCTAAAAGATTAGGTTTGTAGTCACCTCAGATTATTCCTTCTTTTTATAACTTCTAGGGAAGACTTTTGAGTGATAACAGGAATCAGGGCAAGGATCACTTCGATCTAATGTCAAGTTCATTGCCTTTCCACCACTTTGAATTTTGAGCTTTTTCCATGCCACTGTGTCTAGAGATCCACCTGGATCAATCCTCCCCATTGAGGAGCTTTTGGACTGCCAAAAGCTTTATCAGTCAATTGGCAAGTGAGGGAATTGTTCCCTCACTCTTTCTTTTTCCATCCATTTTCCCTTACTAGGGTGCATCCCCTTGAAACCAACTCGAAGGTATTCCACATCTCCCCATCGTGAAGTCTTGGTTCTTCTCTCAAGGATGATTTATTCAGGTAACTCATCGTGATACTCTGGTGCAAAGTCATCAACTATAGAAACTATGCCCACCTCCTCGGTGTCCATAACCAATGGTGGCTCATACAGCTTTAAGTTCTCCACATTCATGACAAAGTGCATTTACATATATATCGGCAAATCGAGATGGAAGGCATTGTTTCCAATCTTCTCCAAAATGGTGAATGGACCATATTGGATTGGTCTCAACTTCTTCCCTTCTCCCTTCATCTTGTCCTTGCTGATATGGAACTACACTTTGTCTCCCGCTTGAAATTGATGGTTGACTCGATGTTTGTCATGTCAAACCTTGTACCAAGCTTCACTTTTCTCCAACTACTTCTATACTACTTGGTGAATCAAATGGATCTGTTGAATGAACGTTGCGCTTTGTCCCTGTCATCACGTCCACTGGAGTCATCTTCCCTTCCAAAGACCATATCAAAAGTGTCTTTTGGTAGGTAGCCAAAACATGTCTCAAATGGTGAACGATGGGTAGATGAGTGCACTGCTTGGTTGTAGGAATGCTGCACATATGGAAGATTCTCATGCCACAACTTAGGATGTTTCCCACAATAGCCTCGCAATAAGTGTACCACGGTGCGGTTGACAACCTCTGTCTGTCCGTCAGTCTATGGATGGA
>APFE031618257.1:0-18102 GCA_000404065.3 Pinus taeda | reverse complement strand
CTCCCTTGCCTCACTTAGCTACACACAGTTGCCCAATCGAGACTTGCCCTTTAATCGCTATACCCTTAGGATGGTCGTGCAGGTCAAGTCTTGTTTCTAGGCTCCACTCGGTATCAATCATGCCATAGCCCCAACTTTTCGTTGAAAGAAAAATAAAAATAGCGCAGAGTCAAGCCATAGCTCCCCTTGCCTTCCCTGGTTCCTCCTTGGTTGGGCTAAGCCTTGTTGGGGTGGCCTCGTACCTCTCCCTCCTCTCTAGAAACTCTCCCACCAAGTCATGGAATTTCCCCTTGAACCCGACCATAACTTATGAATTGAATGAGGCGAGGACTAGTCTACAAACCCGAGAGCCATTGCTTGCCCGCAGACTTGGTTGCTTCGCCTCCCTTCAGCTCTACAGTTCTTGCCTTCTCTGTTATACCATACCTCTTCCCAACATGTCGAATACTTCTTCCCACTCTGCCACCTTCTGTTATGTCCCCCTTTGCCACCTTGCTAGCCCGCCTCCCATGCATTCAAGGTAGTTGACACTACTCTCCCTACCTTGAGCATGTGGGGTGCGGTTGTAATGAATTCTATTGTACTCACCATGTCAACTCAAGCCTGGCACCTTTGACACCGGCCTCATCCTAATCAGGAAATATATGAAATTGATATTAAAATAAATTAATTAGCATTAATATTCAAACAATTATATATATATATAATAAATATAATTTTTTAATTACTATTTTAGCCAAATATTTTATTTATTGAAAAAGAAGGAAAGTATATTTACATTAACAAACAATATAATATTAACTATTTTTATTTTTTTCTATTTTTATTTTTTATTTTTATTCTTTATTTTTTAATTATTTATTTATTTATATTTTATTTATTTAATTTTTTTTTTCTTTTTTCTAAGTAAAACTAATTCTATTAACAAAGAAGAGGAATATTTACAATGAGACCGAAGTTAGTACACTGCTCTGATACTATGCAGAGCTATCAGGAAAAGCAAGTAAGAGGACAGAGATCTCAACCCACGCAGGGGGCCGGGATGTTACTCTTTTGGTACTCCATGATAAACAAAACCATCAAAAACACATAGAAATCCACCACATAGTTTGCATAACAGACTTGCCCGGTGATTGCCATAGCTTATCCCAAAACGATGCCTAAGCGAGCACGCTAACCATCATGTGGTTCTTCCACAATGCGACACCATCCCCATTCTGGCTCATTCGTAGCTGGAGCAGCGATCTGCTCAGAGGGGCCGAGGTCGATTGGAACCATTTCCTCGTCCTGAGTGTTGCATCCAGGGGTAGTTGGAGCCTGCTGAGGCACCAAGCCAATTCTCAACTGAGTAGACGGAGAGGGTCTAGAAACAACTCCCGAACCTCCTGGATGAGAGTCCGAGTCCTCCATCTGAGGAGTCTGATG
Source organism: Pinus taeda (assembly GCA_000404065.3). Taxonomy (NCBI): domain Eukaryota; kingdom Viridiplantae; phylum Streptophyta; class Pinopsida; order Pinales; family Pinaceae; genus Pinus; species Pinus taeda. The sequence goes on along the minus strand of APFE031618257.1, from coordinate 16,677 downwards.
GAAAACCACTATAATGTGAGTCGTTATCCGAGGCCGATGCAAGGAACTGTTGAAAGAGAAAATAGCAGAAGAAAACGACGATGGAAACCCACAGTGGCGACTAGAGGCACGAAACTACCCTCTTCCACTTCGGGTGCAGGGGTAACGACCAGCAAGCAGATCATTGGAGGGGGCAGGCGAGTCCGAGGATGGGCTTGATGGTGCATGCCGAGGTTGACCTCTTCGGCATCCCATTCATTGTCGAAGTCGAGCCAACTCAAAGGGAGTGCTTGAAAGATAACAGATGGGCTGTGCAGTGGCTAGACGAGCAGAGCCACACAGATGCGGGGGCCAGGGAGGGAACCTACTAGAACCTTTCACCAACAGAACCAAATTGTGCACAGAGCCTTCTAGGATGTAAACAAGTGACCCATGAATTGACAATACCTATGTCGTGCCACCCGGTATCATAGACAAGACCCGAGGCCACATAGTTAAACAGAGGAATAGAGGTGATGAACACTCGATTCAGGACCCCCCCATCTAAGCTTAAGGCCAGACTAGCGACCAGGTGATGACGAACCAACACTAAAACCTCTAGATTGTGGTAAAAGACCCCACAGAGAAGAGAGAGGTGCAACAAGAGTTGTCCTGAAATGGCTGAGCGACGCTTTAGATAGGCAATTCCGGAAAAATGCCAGGAGACTTTGGACATAACCCAGGCCGACATCATAGTAGAGGCGAGAGAATGAGCCCTGTGATACAGCTCGAGAGGCTTCACATTCAACCCCGAACAGAGCCCCACTTTAAACCTTCCAGGCATATCTCGAGAAACTCCTTCCATAATTGCAGCATTAAAGACTACCATCATCACTCACAGGTTGAAGCATGCAGAGGGGAAAGTCGTCAAAAAAGACATGGATAACGAACCTTGGCCACCTGACTCATATCCACTATAACCAGCCTTGCACATATCCCATGCGCCTATCCACTTGCCGATATTTAACATAATGTACTGGGTGGGCAGGTGTCGTGCTGCCTCACCCCAACCCCGTCTTGTCACCGTTATTGCATCCTTATTCACCTGCATCTAGGGGCACTGCATCCTTTCGAACCAGAGATGTGCATTACTGGGCTTGGTCATGATTTTGAATGATGTCTATAGTTCCTGTGAGTAAAGTATTCTCCGCATCGACTCCAATATTGGCGAGAAGGTCAGCCACCTTGTTGCCTTCCTAACATGAGTCCCATTTTGTAGTTGTCTACCCATGTTGATAAGAATTTGGGAGTCGCCTTCGATTTCCAGGGGATGTAAATTGTATATCTTGGAAATGATAAGCCCTTGCCATAGACCCTCCAATTCCGCCAAGTTGTTGGAATCCCAGCTTATATTCCCAAAGTAAATAACGAGTGGCGATCCTTCACGATTTCTGAATATGCCCTCAAATGCTGCATTTCCCGGGTTACCCTTAGAAGCGCCATCAAAGTTGAGCTTGATTGTGTTCTTTGGGGGAGGAGTCCAAGAGTCCTTTTTAGTGTTGTTTTGCACGGGCAGGGCTTGAATCCGAGTTCCTTGTGGGAGTTGCAGATTCTAGTTTCCCAAATGGTCTTTTCATCACCGGTTGACGGATAGTCGTCTTGAGCCCAATTGCGAAGCTCCAAGGTCTCTTTCAGATTGTGGCAGAAATTGCCCCAAATGATTTCTTTTGGAGTGCTTAGATCCTTAAATATGCGCTTATTCCACTCTTTCCATATAGTCCAAAGGAGGAGACTAGGAATTATTCGCCATAGATGGTTGAGAATTTCACTTTTGTAGGGGTTTTGTTGCCACTAGCTCAAGGAGGTGAGGATGTGTTCCAATACCCTACATTTTCTTTGACATCGAAAGCCCGCTTTCTCCCACAATTGATTGGCGAGAGTGCATGATTCTAGGAGGTGCTGAATCATTTCTTCCTGGGATCTACAGTTGACACACATAAAGGGTCCATGAAAGTTCCTCCGCCTGAGATTGTCCCACGTGAGGATTTTCCTGTGCCCAACCAACCAAAGGAAAAGGGAAACTTTGGGCCAAATGCCCGAAGACCATATTCTACTCCATATGGGATCTAGGGGTTCTGTGTCAGTGCAAACGATTTTGTAGGCCTCTTTGGTGGTGAAGGAACCTCTGGGCGAATAACCCCATCGAAGAATATCCCTGTTCTCTGAGTATCTGATTCTTTGATTTTGGAGTTCCCTCTCCAAAAGCTGCTGAGTTTAGTGATCCGCATACTCAATTATTCGTTTACTGTGTTTCCAATGTCTGTACCCGTGTGCTGTCTCCTGAGTCCAATTTTGCCAAACCTCTTCCTAAAGCTGCCCCTCCCTGTAGTAGTCTAGATGCTGTTCTAGAATGCTATTGAGCTTCGGTAACTGATTCCATGTGTCCATCCAGAACCTTGCTAATCGACCATTTCTTACTTCCCAGAAACTGTGTTGTCGGATCATTAGATAATGTTGTTTGGCAGCATTCCATATAAGTGATCCTTTTTCATTGGGAATGAATTTGATGAGCTCCTCCTGTGGTCCATGGTTGCCATATTTGGCTGTCCAAATAGTTGCCATTGGCTTGTTGGGGGCAGATAACCATTGCCACCAGATTTTCGCGCACATGATAATGTTGCTGTGACTGGGGTCCCTTATACCTATGCCTCCTTTTTCTTTAGGTTTACAAGTTGTGGTCCATTTTACCAAGGCCCATTTGGGCTTAATGCCCATTGCACCCCAGAGGAAGTTGCGCTGAAGGGACTTTATTTTTTTAATGACCCATTTGGGCGCAGCCATAATTGAGAATAGGTATAGTAGCATAGCCTGCGGGACAACTTTGATTAGCATCAGATGACTTGCTATGTTCAGAGTTCTTTGAGTCCAAAGATTAAGGTGAGATTCAAGTTTCTCAAGGAGCATACGCCAAGAAGTGTGCTTAAGGGCACAAGAAATGAGAGGGGCTCCAAGGTATTTAGAAGGGAGAGAGTCGATGGAGAAGCCAAAGATTCGAGCAATGGAAAATTGGGTGACAGGGGGAGTGTGGAAGAAGAATATCTGTGATTTAGCCTTATTGATACTAGTGTCGGAAGCCTCAGAGAAGTCATTCAATAGGGATTTGAAAAGAGATGCTTCCTGAACTGAAGTGTAGCCAAAGAGCATATTGTCATCCATGAATTGTTGATGAGTGATGGCAGGCAGGTTGTGAATGGATAGACCTTTGAGCTACTGAGAGAGGAGGGTCTGCTTGATGTGGTGACTCAGGCCTTCAGCCATTAGCACGAAGAGGAAGGGGGAAAGAGGATCTCCTTTCCTGATTCCTCTTGAGGGACTAAAAGGGCGGGAAGGGATGCCATTTATGAGGATGGAGAAGAAAGTTGAAGAGATAAGGCTCATAAACCAACGCACCCACATAGGAGAGAAGCCAAAGGCAGTTAACATTTTTTGTATGTAAGTCTAGCTGAGCTTATCAAAAGATTTTGAGAGGTCAAGCTTAAGAATCATACCTGCTTGTTTGGAATTCTTGAGGGAGTGTATGACCTTGTGAGTGAGGATGATTCTGTCCAAGATCTGTCGTCCTTCCACATAGCCCGATTGTTCGGGCGAGATGAACATGGGCAGTAGCGGCTTTAATCTATTGGAAATGACCTTGGATATCACCTTGTAGATTACATTGCAGAGAGTGATTAGGCGAAATTTATCTGGGGTAACTGTGTTCTCTTCTTTTGGGATGAGTGCGATGAAGGTTGCATTCAGTGATGGCAAAAGAAAATTAAGATTGCATGATTCCTCCACCACAAGCCAGACTTCTTCTTTTATCAGCTCCCAAAAAGTGTGGAAGAACGTGGTGGTAAAGCCATCCAGGCCAAGGGCTTTCCCCTCCTTGAGCTGGTGCATTGCTACATCTACCTCCTGTTGAGTAGTTGGGTACAAAAGGAGTTCATTATGCTCATCTTTAATGATTTTGGGCACATTTTGAATGATTTTTTCTACAGCAGGTTGCCTATCTGTGTGGGGCTCTTGATGTACCTGTTGGAAATGTCTTAGAAACTCCTGTTCAGTTTCTGCATGGTTTTCCACTCTCTCCCCTTCAGAATTCTGGATGAATGAAATGGTATTGTGCATTCGTCATTGGATAGTGGTGCGATGGAAGAATTTTGTGTTCCTCTCCCCCTCTTTCAACCATCTAATCCGGGACTTCTGCTTCCACAATATTTCCTCCTGCTTCCTTCGCTCCTACAATTGATTATGAATGCGTTGTTCCTGAGCCAGGGTTCCTTCATTGTGTCCCTCCGTGATAATTTGTTGTTGGAGCTCTTTAATTTCCTTGTCTAGATCCTGTTGTGCTTGAAAAATGTTGCCAAACGTTTCTTTGCTCCAGCTCTTGATTTGGGCTTTCAGATATTTGAGTTTATGTTGAAACTGAAACATTTTTGTGCCTTCTAGCCGGGGGAAGGATTTCCATGTGGAACTGATGAGGTCTTTGAAGGCGGGGTGGGAGAGCCAAAATGCCTCAAAGCGAAAGGGTCACCTAGTAACATTACCCAGTCTTTGCCACTGGAGGGAGATAGGCCAGTGATCCGATCCAGAATAAGGGAGAATTGTTGTTGTTATCTTGCCTCCAAGATGCACCGCATTGTCAGAGATAAGATATCTATCAAGTTTGGAAGCAATTTGCTGTCTCCCTGTTCTTCAATTACTCCATGTATGCGTTCCATTACAGAATTGCATGTCAATTAGAGAGTTATTTTGGATGAATTCTTTGAAGTAGGTGTCTGCCTGCTCCAGCCTAGCTCTCCCTCCTAGATTTTCTTCTAGCCTTGTTATCATGTTGTAATCGCCCACCATTATCCAAAGAGGGTGAATTCTGTTAAGATTGAGCACTTCTATAGTGTTTAGTACAACGATTTTGTTGCTCGCTTCCTGTGGGAAGTAGATATTGGTCAGATGTCCATGGATGTTGGTGCCAATGATGTGAAAAGTGGCTTGAATAATGTGGTGAGAAGCGTGGATGTCTGTCAGCATTATCGCTTGTGTATTCCATGCAATAGCCAGTCCTCCTGAGGCCCCAGAGGCATCCACTGCAACTGAGTGACAGACAGGCCATGCCTTGGAAAGAACGTTTGCCAGAGTGATACTGTTACACTTCGTTTCTTGAAGAAAGAAGATCTGCGGTTGCTCCTGCTTTATCATATTTTTTATTAATCTAAGTTTCCCCGAGCTGTTGAGCCCTCTTATATTCCATGAAGTAAGCTTCATGATTCACTATTAGGGATGGGCTTGTAGTACTTTGTCAGCATGGCATACCTTCCTGAATCCACCAGGATTTTCCCTATAGCAATAATTCGTTGAAGATCTGTTCTTCTCCCTCGCTTTTTAGAATCTTTAGGGAGGAAGCCACCATCCCAATGACTGCTTCGTTGGATGCCAAGCTGCTGTTGCTGGTAAGCCCTTGATATGATGACTTCTAGTTTGCTGAGCTGGTGCTCTGGAATATTATCATAGTCCTTTTTTTTGCAGACCTACTTGAGCTCCAGTATGTCAAGACCACCTAGGTTAATGCTCTTAGGTTCTTCATCCATTTGTTGTGCTTGGTTTTGCTCATCTGCAATGATTGCTAAGCTTAAGGACTGACTGGGATCACTGTCCACGTCCATATCTTTTGTTTTCCTATTTGAGGTCTGGCTGGCCTCCTTTGGGGTGTTATTGGTGATAAAAGGGGAGCGTGTTATGGAGCGGGAGTTAGGGGGGTGGGGAACGCAGAAGAGGAGGAGGGCTTGGGATTGGGCGTCGACTACTGGGGATGGTCTTCAGAGGTTTGAGCTAGGATTTCAAATTTGTTGCTAGTTGAGGGGAATGAGGCAACGTCCTGCTGAGGTTTCTTCCCTGTAGAGGGTTTCTTGTGCGATCTTTTGCGACTAGCTACTTTGATGAAGCTATCTTGGTCAAATTTGTCTGAGGGAATAGAATTTTGGGCCTTGGCATTTTGAGGACAATCTCGAAGGAGGTGGCCTAGGGTATGACACTTTCAACAGTGAAAGGGAACATGTTCATAATCCAGAGTTTGAATCCATTCATAGTCATCATGGAAAAGACTTACCGAGTCTGGGAGGGGTGTGTCCAGTCGCATGAAGACGTAGATCCGAGTGTAGGAGGTGTATCTGCACAACTTCGTCTCTTCCGCCGATTTTATGAAGTCCCACAATCCATTTCCTATGTCTTTAAGTGATTCTTCATCCCAGTATTCTGTTGGAAGCAAATACATCTTGATCCATACTGGAGCCCAGCTGAGATCCTCCTTGTCCAGGTTGAATCTCTCCACCCATTCTATTAAGTACAAGCCCGCTGAGTTAAAGAAGTAGGGTCCTTCGTCCATGATTCGTTTCCTGTCTTCAATGCAGATGAAGATCGCTATAAAGAACCCCTTTGGTCCTAGCTGCAGGGTGACATGGCCTTTTGGCTTCCATTTGGCTGAGATCCAGCCTTTTAGTGCTTTTTCTGTCAGCAAGAAGCCGATGAATTTACCAATGAGCGCATCGTCCTTCATAAACTGGATATGCCCATTGATCCTATGGCTTGGAAGTTCTATCTTGGGCCTTTCGGTAGCCACTGGTTTGCATGTCTTCAATGTGACTCTAGGTCGTTCCTCTGACTATGGTTTCCCGTCTGGTGTCACTTTGCTCTCATTTGTCTGGTTCATAGACGCATTTGTCTTGTTTGCCAATGAAGAATCATTGTTGTCCTTTTCCTCTTGACTAGTCTCTGAGGGCCGAGTCCTTGGCTACATAGGAGGCTCACGGATGGGCGCAGGGGAGGACTTGGGGGTCCCCCCAGTGGGAAACTCCATTCTCGCGTTGTTCGACCAAAGGAACTTAGAAATGTTGCGGCTGTCATTCGTTCTGAAGGGTCTGAGTGTTTGCACGTTGCGCAGTCTGCACCATCACAGGGTTTTTCAGAACCCTAGATGCAGAGCCCCGTCTATCAAAAGCCCACTATGGTTAATATTAACTAATTTTATGTAACCTATTTATTTTTATTTTTTATTAAACAAAATACTCTCTTACTAAACATTATATTTCATTCTATTACAATCAATACCTTTCCATTTCATAAATCTGCAACTCTACTTTGAAAAATCTTCATTTATTTTAATATACTAAGCCCCGTCTATCAGAAGCTCACTATGGTTAATATTAACTAATTTTATGTAACCTATTTATTTTTATTTTTTATTAAACAAAATACTCTCTTACTAAACATTATATTTTATTCTATTACAATCAATACCTTTCCATTTCATAAATCTGCAACTCTACTTTGAAAAATCTTCATTTATTTTACTGAACTTTAGTTTTTATAGATTATTCTTATGTTATCTCCTTCATAAAATTGTAAATTACACCTCTTTATGCAGTATAAAGGTTTTGAACTTCAGATTAATTAATTCTCCCTAAACTTATAAATTTTCGATTTTGAACCGCATACCAACCGAACATATCAACTCAATTATGAAGAAGGTCTTCCATTCCGGAGTTCATTAGTTAGTTGGCAAGAGTCCAATAGTGTTTTTTGTGTCGAATAATTACAATGAGAAAACAATCAAACCCCATAGGCCCTTTTTTTTTCTAAAGAACCGAGAAACATGCACATGTTTTAAAGTGTGTGCACCTAAAAGTAATACATGCACGCTGTTATAAATTAGTGCAGGTACTCCATGGGCTCCTTTTCCTATGTTATGAACAGACAAACATGCACGCGTTTTAAAGTGTGTGCACTTAAAAGTAATATGTCTGCACTTATAAAATAGTGCATGTGGTGTTGGCCGCTTTAGTAATCCAACACGAAGGTCTAACATGGGTAAACTTAAAAAGGGAATGCACTTGCATTTTTAAGAACAAATACACGTTTCTAAGAAAAAGCCCATCGCACCAAAATTAGGTAGCATTTTGATGTGAGCACCGGTGTATTGATATTATGATTGAAATTATCAATATTGAATTAAAAAAAGTTGAACCTATAGATTTTTATTAGATATCCTATCAAGAATGTATTTTTACTATTCGAATTAATTATAAGTATTTAAATATACAATTAAAAAAAAACTGTCAACTTACTTACATTTTTAAATTATCAAAGCTATAAAGATTTAGGAAAGCTTCTCTCTTATCATAGAAATAAAATTTTAAGAAAACTAATTATTCCTTGTCAATAATTTTTATTTTCTATTTCATCAAAGATGGTTTCCATAAAAATCGTTCATTACTATCATCATCATAATCATTTTGTGTTGAACAAATATATACAACAACATCAATTTTGCTAACCTTTTAACTCACAGAAACTATTGAAAATTAGGAGAGCATCTCTTGAATTGTTTTAAACTTGCAATTAAATTTTTAAAGCCAACCAATTAATTCTATATTAATTTCATCTGAAGGTTAGATGCACCAATATTTATTCTTAGTGAATGTTAATAATCAACATCGTCATAATTTTATATTGAAAAAATATTTGCAACAATACTAACCTTCGTATCTTTTTTTACTCTTCAAAGCTATAAACATTTACGAAATTTATTCTCTCTAGGTTCTCTATGGATATGACTAAAATTCTAAAATGAAACAGTTAATTTCTTACTATTTCCTTTAAGATCCAACAATTCAAAATTGGTTTAAGTGAATATTAGCAATCGTCATCACACTTTTATGTTGGATAAATAAAAATTGAATACGAATTAAGTTCATTAATACACAATTATTTATATTAAACATAGTTGATTTATAGTTGATCTCGTAGTCATCATTGTCATGTAGATTTGTGTGCTTAATTTAGTTATTAATAATTATTAGGTGGATGGTAACAATTTAACATTTTTAGAATATGTGAGAATATTCATAATAGTATACACAATTCAATGATTGAGATTTATTTTCAATTCTCTTTTCACTTTTCTAATTAAATAGATTCATAAAAACAATGTCATGAGAATAAATGTCATATGAAATGGACTATTGTTTTTAGGGCATGTAGTATTGGTGAACCATGATATTGAGTCATAATATTCTAACTATTTACAAATTATGAATCTCCATCTTAAAATAGAGCTAAATCTCTATAACCATTAATATTAATTTAAAATGAAATTATAATATAATTAATTTTTATTATTTGTTTAATTTTATTAACCTGAAATATTATAAATTGGTGTATCTATTAATTTACTAACCATTTATTTAATAATATAGTGATTATTATCTTTAAATAATTAAAATTATTTAATAAATAAATAATTAATAAATTATTATCATATTGACTAGGATTCAAGAACATGCCTTTGACATCAAGCATAACCGTTCCAAAACCTCAACACTCTAGTAAAACCAATCATCACATTTGCATATAAAACTCCCATGTGGTGGCCAAGATCGAACATTATCACCATAGAAAATTTAGAGAAGCTATAGAAATAGGAAAACACCCTAATAACCTCAACCGTGACAATGGTTGGAAAATAAGTGATAATTGGATTCCTACACTAATTGTGGTTTCTATCATCTCCTAGGTACTCACGTCGCCATCATCTCTTAGTCCTCCTTAAGGTTCACCTATCCCAAATTTATTTTTATTAATATTTGAATAATTAACATTAATCAAGAACTCCACCTTGCACTCCTACAATCCCTAAAAAGACTCTATTAAGATTAAATTCAAATAATTTTATTTAAAACTCAGCTAGCATAAAAATCTAGGAAAATCCTTAGCAATATATCTCAAATTATTAATTAATTAATATTCAATTAGTAAAATTTAAAATTTAAAAGACCTAATTAGTTTCATCATTATTACATGATTCTAATTATTTAACTATATAATAAATTTAACATTAACAATCCTAAAGTCAACCAAATTAATTAATACAAAAACTTTTATACCATACTATAATAATAACATTAAGTATTAATTAATGTTATAAGAAAAACAAATACTAAAATATTGCAATGATACATTAAGATGTAATTAGTCATTATATTATATTATTTAATTATTTTGAATATTTAAAACATTAATAGTAATAGATAGTAAAATTAACATTAATCGTCGTAGAACAAGTACAAGAACACAAGAGCTCTGCAGCTAGGGTTCTGACCATACTCTGAAATGGCGCAGACGCTCAGGCGTAACAACCATCCAGGACCTGACCTCTAGCCTCTTTCGACAGGGCAGTACGAGGTATAACCGTAGAGCACATGGACGCCCCCCTAGGGGGGCATCATTGCCATCCCCCAAAGCAAATGGCATGCCACCAGGGCATGAGGGGTCTATTGTCTTCGGATCTGTCTATGAGGAGGCGCTCAACAAGGAGATCCTGCAGCAAAGCGAGCACAAAGCGACTAATAATCAGGCAGACAAGAGAGGAGATACTCCAGGAAGAAAGGACAAGCCAGAGGAAAGGCCTAATATCACTTCGAAAACCTGCAAACAAATCGCAGCCAAAAGGCCAAGAATAGAGCTACCAGGACAAAAGATCGATGAACGAATCCAATACATGAAGGATCATGCTCTCATTGGGAAATTTATAGGGTTCTGGTCGATAGAAAAAGCCCTATATGGATGGATCGCAGCTAAATGGAAACCCAAAGGCCACGTCACGCTGCAACTAGGACCAAAAGGGTTCTTTACAAGAATTTTCTTATGCCTGGAAGACAAGTACAGAATCATGGATGAAGGGCCGTATTTTTTCAACTCAGCCAGACTGTATCTAAGAGATTGGGTAGCAAGATTCAACCCAGACAAGGAAGACCTTCCCTGAGCTCCAGTATGGATCATAATGTATTCACTTCTAGATGAATATTGGGATGAAGGCCTGCTCAAAGATATAGGCAATGGACTAGGTGAATACATAAAAACAACGGAAGAAACGAAGCTTCGTAGATATACTTCCTATGCCCGCATCTCCATCTTCATGCACCTGTACCAAGCCCTATCGAACTCGGTAAGTCTTTCTCATTATTACCATGAATGGATTCAACCCTTGGATTATGAACATGTACCTTTTCGCTGCCGAAAATGTCATGCTCATGGACATTTATTCAGAGATTGTCCGCTATATGCCAAGACCAATGCTCCTAACCCCTCTCGCACTGTAACCCAGGATGGCTTTTCCAAAGCACCCAGTCATAAACGAGTGCACAAAAAGCCCTCGACCAGGAAAAAACCCCAGCTAGATTCCACCTCTATCCCTACTACAAGTAACAGCTTTGAAATTCTATCTCAAGCCTCCGACGAGCAAAACCTGAACTCTAAGCCCATCTCCACGCCCATTTCCTCCTCATCCCACCCTCCTCCTTCAGGTCCTCCTCATGAGTCGCAAACCTCCAAGGGTGTTGAGGCCACCCCCAAAGATAGCCAAAAGGAGCCTGCAAAGAAAGCAAATGACATGGAAGTTGATGGAACTCCAGATCAACCCCAAAGCTTAGATATATCCATAGCAGGAAACAGTCAGGTGCAACAGATGGATGAAGAACCAGAAAGTATAGATATGGAAGGACAAGACATTCTAGAGCTAGAACTAGCCTGCAAAAAGAGGGATTATGATAATATCCCAGAGCTTCAACTCAACAATCTGGAAGTGGTCATCTCAAGAGCTTATCAGCAGAAACAACTAGGAATCCAGCCGGGAAGCCACTGGGATGGCAGTCTCCCGCCAAAAGACTCCAAAAAGAGGGGAAGAAGAATAGATCTCCAGTGAAGAATAGCAGTCGGGAAAATTGTCGTGGACTCACGCAGGTATACAAAATTGACAATGTACTACAAACCCTCTACCATTAGTGAATCATGAAGCTCATTTCATGGAACTTAAGGGGGCTCAATAGCCCAAGGAAACTTATAATATTGAAAAATATGATAAAGATGGAAAAGCCGCAACTATGTATTCTTCAAGAAACCAAGTGTAACAGCAGTACACTAGGAAGCATCCTTTCTAAAGCATGGACAGGTTGTCAATCGGGGGCAGTGGATGCCTCAAGAGCATCAGGGGGGCTTGCAATTGCATGGAACACGAAATCGTTAACTCTCTCTGACTTCCATGCTTCTCACCACTTCATTCAGGCCACCTTCCACATCTTAGGCACCAATATACATGGACACCTTTCCAATGTCTATTTCCCACAGGAAGCAAGAAACAAAATAGCTCTTCTCAATACAATAGAGGCTCTGAATAACAACAAAATGCATCCTCTTTAGATCATTGGAGGGGATTTTAACATGATCACTAAGCTAGAGGAAAAGCTTGGAGGAAGAAACAGGTTGGAACAGGAAACTACCCACTTCAAAGACTTCATCCAAAACACCTCTCTAATTGACCTACAATTTTGTAATGGTAAGTACACATGGAGTAATCGCAGAGCAGGGAAGTACCAAATTGCTTCTAAACTTGACAGATTTCTCATATCAGATAACTCGGTCCACTTAGGAGGAGATATAACTGCGAAAATTCTCCCACATTCAGGCTCAGATCACTGGCCAATTTCCCTCCAGTGGCAAAGACCGAGCAACACCACAGGGAGACCCTTTTGCTTTGAAGAGTTTTGGCTCACCTACCCCGACTTCAAAGAATTCATCAGAATTACTTGGAATACCTTCATCCCACCAGAGGGCTCCAAAATGTTTCAGTTCCAACAGAAACTAAAATATCTAAAACACCATTTAAAGTGTTGGAATTATGAAACCTTTGGAAACATCTTCAAGGCGCAACAAGATGTGAATACGGAAATGGCAGATCTCCAGCAACAAGTAATCACAGGAGGTCACACGGAGGGGACCCTGGAGCAGGAGGAGCGTATCCACAATCAGTTGGAAGAGAGGAGAAAGCAGGAGGAGGTTTTATGGAAGCAGAAGTCCAGGACTAGATGGCTGAAAGAGGGTAAACGGAATACAAAATTCTTTCACCGAACCATTGTTCAACGAAGAATGCACAACAATATCCCCTTGACTCAGAAGCAAGGTGGGGCAAGGATAGAAGAGGATGAAGAAATCGAGGAGGAATTTCTAAATTACTTCAAGCAAGTTCACCAAGAGCCCAATGCAGATAGGCGACTAGTAATAGAAAGAATCACCCAAAATGTGCCAAATCTTATCACTGAGGAACACAACGAGCTTCTTCTTCGGCCTATACTGGCTCAGGAGGTGGATACAGCCATGTCCCAACTCAAGGAGGGAAAAGCCCCTGGCCACGATGGCTTCACTACAACCTTCTTTCACACTTTCTGGGAGCTGATAAAACTTGAGGTTTGGCAAGTGGTGGAGGAATCGAGAGCTCTTCATTGGCTGTTACCTTCTCTCAACTCAGCTTTCATTGCACTTATACCAAAAGAGGAGGAATCCAACACCCCAGACAAATTTCGGCCGATTGCTCTATGCAATGTCATATACAAAGTGATCTCCAATGTTATAGCCAACAGGTTAAAGCCCCTCTTACCCTTGCTCATCTCTCCTGAATAATCTGGGTATGTCGAAGGGAGACAGATCTTGTACGACATTATCCTCTCACATGAGATTATACACTCTCTCAAGCATTGCAAATAGGCAGGTATGATTCTAAAGCTTGATCTTTCTAAGGCCTTTAATAATATCAGTTGGACTTACATTCAGAAAATATTAAATTCCTTTGGATTCTCTCCTATGTGGACTCACTGGATTATGAGTCTTATCACCTCATCCTTCTTTTCCATTCTTGTGAATGGCATCCCGTCTCAGCCCTTCAGTCCCTCACGAGGAATTAGGCAGGGCGACCCTCTTCCCCTTCCCTCTTCGTATTAATGGCTGAAGGCCTGGGATGTCACATCAAACAAGCCCTCCTCTCCCATTAGCTTAAAGGTCTCTCCACTCACAACTCCCCAGCTATAACACATCAGTAGTTTGTTGATGACAACATGCTCTTTGGCTACCCATTAGTCCAGGAAGCCTCCCGCTTCAAATCCTTGCTTAATGACTTCTCTGAGGCCTCAGGAACCAGCATCAATAATTCCAAGTCGCAGATCTTTTTCTTCCACACCCCACCTATTGTTAAGCATGTTGTAGCCCGGATATTGGGATTCCCCATTGCCACACTCCCCTCCAAATACGTTGGAGCCCCCCTTATTGCCTCGGCCATCAAGCACTCCTCCTGGTGTATTCTCATCGAGAAGCTTGAATCCCGTCTTAACCTTTGGACGTACATAACTCTGAACATGGCTAGTCGTTTGGTGCTCATAAAAGTAGTACTACATGCTATGCCACTTTACTTATTCTCAATCCTAGCAGCACCTAAATGGGTTTTAAAAAGAATACGGGATCTTCAGCGAGGCTTCCTTTGGGGGAATTGAGCCACAAACCGCAAATGGGCATTGGTAAAGTGGATCACTGTCTGCATGCCCAAGGAAAAAGGAGGCATTGGCTTGAGGGATCCAAATCACATCAATGCTATCATGCGCGCCAAAATTTGGTGGAAATGGATCTCTTCCCAGAAAAACCTTGGGCTTCCATTTGGATGACCAAATACGCCAATCACAGACCTCAGGAGGAGCTCATCAGATTTACTCCCAATGTCAAAGGCTCTCTAATATGGAACACGGCCAAACAACTCTTCTAGTTGATTCAGCAGCATAGTTTTTGGGAAGTAAGAAATGTAAGAACAACACGATTCTGGACGGATGCCTGGAACCAAATGCCAAAGCTTAGCAGCATTCTAAATCTACCTCTAAACTTCATCAGAGAGGAACAACAACATGATAAGATCTGGCAGTACTGGACTCAAGAGACAAAGCAAGGCTTTAGGAAACAGAAACACGGAAAGCCCATTCATAGAGGATCTGGAAAAGGAACTTTGCAAAAGTACCATTAGATACTTCAAAGTCAGGGACATTCTGCGATGGGGTTACAAGCCTAAAGGTGTATTTACCACTTCCGAGGGCTACAAAATTATGTGCACAGACTCAACCCCCCCTGACCCAATTTGGAGCAAAATCTGGGGGCTTGGATCATGGCCTAAAGTCTCCTTCTTCCTTTGGCTGGTAGGACATCAGAGAATTCTCACTTGGGATAAACTTAGATGAAGAAACTATCATGGCCCCACCATCCATGTTAATTGCAAATCTCAGGAGGAAACAATCCACCACCTCTTAGACTCTTGCCCCTTGGCCAATCAGTTATGGGAGAAGGCTAGCTTCAGATGTTAAAGAAGATGCAGGCTTCCAGACGATATCACAAACTGTTTGCGACATTGGTAAATGAATCCATACAAAAGTGAAATCTTCAACCATTTATGGAATATTCTCCCCGGGCTTCTCTTATGCAGAATATGGAAAGAAAGGAACAAGCGAATATTCAAAGATCAATGTTCCCCGGTAGAAATTATCTGGAGCAAGCTCTATGTGAGTCTAAAAGAGACTCTGATGCTCTGCTCATGGACTAAGGAGGACCTTACGACTCTAGACAATGAGAAATCCATCTGGGAAAATTAGAATATGCAACTCTCTCAGGAACCCCACAACAAAGTCCCCCCTAAAAGCAGCAACACTAAAAAAGTCTCTTGGACTGCCCCTCCAAAGCTCTCCTTCAAGATAAACTTTGATGGAGCCTCAAAGGGCAATCCTGGAACTGCAGGTTTCGGCGGAAGTTTTAGAAATTATGTAGGCTCGCCTCTTCTAATCTACTATGGAAACATTGGGTGGGACACCAATAAATCGGCTGAGTTAGAGGGTCTATGGCAAGGTCTTCTTCTTTTAAGGAATCACAACTTCCATCCGCTGGAGGTGGAAGGAGATTCCCAGATCCTAATCAACATGGCCAAACACCTCCTAAATGGCTCCCATGCAAAGAAAATAGCCACTAGTTGGAGGCTTGAAGCAAGATTGGAAGCCATGGAGCAAGAGCTTCTCAGTAACAGGGCCATCACCTTCAATTACATAAAGAGGGAAGGCAACAAGGTCGCTGACTTCATGGCCAATCTGGGTGTGGAAAATGAGCATACTCTTCAAACAAGGACTCTAGACATTTTAATGAATCATGAACAGGCACAGGAATGCAATCGTCTGGTCCAAAATGATGCCGCCCCCATGGATGCGGGTGCTTAAGGCTGAAATTAAAGCGATGGGATTGGCGAGCAGTGATGGCAACCTGCCCGCCATGCGCAGAAGCACTGTGTCCACATGTGGGAAGGGACATTCTCGATGATGTAGGTTTAGAAATAAAATACCGCAGCAGAGGAGAATTAACGTTCCGTTCAACTCCGCGTACGAAACAGGGCTCGGCTCCTCGGCTCCCATGAATGCCATAGTAATGGCAGGAGCGCCTCGAGGCAAGGGCGGGTGCAATATTGACGGCTGCAGCATTGGATTTACCATGTTAATTCAAGCTTGGCTCGGGGTTCTTTTGCTACCTCTAGCGCTATTGGGGTTGAGCCCTGGTCCAAATTCTTAGGCCATTCCCTCAATTTCGAATTCTCAGGTCATTCCCAGCCTCTGTCCATCTGTTTGGTATATTAATTTCCCATAGGATCCTCTCCCGTCCGTTAGGTCCACTCCACCGCCTATGTTTGATTCACTCTGTATTCTGAAATCCAATTTGGCTCTGTCCAACTCTGCAATTATGGTTCAGCCTCGATAGCAAATGCTCAGCCGTTGAGGCTCCACCCGTGGC
>APFE031618250.1:0-11271 GCA_000404065.3 Pinus taeda | reverse complement strand
TTTTCAGACCCTCAAGAAGGCATTGGTAATGATGAAATCTAACAACCAACACTTCATCTCAGACAGAGATCACCTACTCATGCTTGCTAAGATATATCATGATGCACTAGTAGGGAAAGAGGAGGAAGTTGACAGGCTTACACATGAGCTTGAGACTACCTAGGAGTCCTCGAAGAGCACTCAGATGGCCCTTCAAGAATCAGAGTTGCAGGTTGAACAGCTTTGTATGGAGTTGAGTTATAAGCGTTCTTCATCCTCCATAGCAGACAGTTAGTTAACTATGGAAACCATCACACAAGAGGATGTTAAAGGCTCTCATGATTTGATAGAGGAGCCTCCACTAATAATGGAGCACAAGGAGCACCTGGATGAATTGGCACTTGCAAAGAAGTATGTTCTAGAGGTTTCTGATTATACACCCACGGGATGTGGACACAGATATATTTCACGAGGATACATCCATCTGCGATCCAGGTTCAGTTGACACGAGTGGAGTGGATACTAGAGACCCTGGTTGGCATAAGGATCTAGGTGGGGTTTTCAAACATTCACCAAGTGTGAAGGATGACTATGGTGTTGACAGGGTGATTGACCCAATAACCAAACACTCACATTCTTTCACACTTACACTAGAGTTCTGGTCAGCGCTAGTGGTGAGTTAGTTTGATGGAGGAGTGTGCAGACTTCAAGAGATGTCTCGGCACATCATTCATGCATGGGGTTGCAGGGTGGTCAGCATGTTTTGTCAGGAGTTATTCAAATGGGATGGTATTGGTATACCAGAAAATAGAGCATTATATGCGGATGATGTTCTTCCATTGATGTATTTGGCATGGGCGCTGTAATATTCCAAAAAGGAAATAACAGTGATAAACAAAGCAAAATACCATACAACACCGAAATATTTAAACAACAATCAAACACCCACAATTTACACCGAAATTGCACCCAAATTCAGCGATTTTATTATATATGGAGAAGAGTACAATGCATGAAATGTGTGCACCTGGGCTTGCTAAGGCAAGCTAAACAATCCCAAGTGAGAAAGATGCTACTTGGATGCAGAGGAACGGCTTATCCTCAATGTTCTTCGTTGGCCCTGGAAATTCTACAATTGTTGGCTAGAAGAAACCCCTGTTTCAGCCTCCAAAAGTGCTCAAAAAATCCCGCAAAATTAATCTTGAACTCTCCACCATAAACCCAAGAAAACCCAGAAAGGGTTTGGGCAAATTTTACCGACCACCTTGAACCCAAAATTTAAGCTCACTTCTCCTAACTCGCTGCCAAATAATTTTGTTGTTTTGGGGCACCAAAACACCTCCATAAATTCTACAAAATTGGGAGCAGACTCCTGAACCCTTGACCGACAAAACCTAGAAAGGAATTGGACTTATTCTGACCTCCCGAAGTTACCCAATTTTTGGTGCTATGCTCTTCCTAGCAAAATTGTGTCCTCCTCACTTCAGTTGCTACATTTAGCACTTGGTTCTCCTCAATCTGCTGTAGAATTTCCCTGGAAATTACCTTCAAAGGGGTGATTGGATTTTCCTTCCCAAAAACCCGCACAAGCATGAAGTATTTAGCCCCACAAATTTTACCTAGTGTCACTACTACACAGGTCCTAGAGTGGCACATTTGGATCTCACAAAAGCTACAACTTCCAACCCTGAAAATCTCCACAAATGCTAGTCCAACCTGAGGGAAATTTCTGCTAAATTCTCAGGCCAAAATACCCCTTTTCTCTGCCCCAACTCAGTGGTATAATTTTGATCCTTGTGTCCTCCCTGGAAATCGAACTGGCTGAGAAATGAGCTAAAAGGTACCACAATATCTAGCAAAATTACCTCCTACTGAGTTCAAAAATTCCTCCTTATGGTGGCACTTGAAGTCCACTGAAAGAGAGGTTGGAATTCCCGCTTAGGAATTCCTTGTGCTAAACAGCACGGATTGTCTTGTCTAAGCAGCTCTAGAGAACTAGAGTTGATTTGTAAAATGATCAAAGATACCAAATAGAGGTCCCCGAGCTCTATTTATAATTGTCGGCCCTCTCTCCCTTGGTGGTCCCCACCTTCCACTAATTCGCA
This sequence comes from Pinus taeda, assembly GCA_000404065.3. NCBI lineage: Eukaryota > Viridiplantae > Streptophyta > Pinopsida > Pinales > Pinaceae > Pinus > Pinus taeda. The sequence goes on along the minus strand of APFE031618250.1, from coordinate 9,187 downwards.
CCCCTTCCTTTTTCTATCTCTTCTCACTAGTGTGAATTGCCACTTGCGTCGAATTTCTCTCCTTGTGGTCCCCACTCTGCACTAAAGTTGTGATTTCCCTTTTTCCTCCTAACTCCCAATGTCGGAATTGCCTCCTCTTCCAAAAATTGTCTCTAATGTGGAAAATCAAAATTGAGGATATTACAGGAGCCAACAAGGATTGGCCCAATTGGGACATCCCCATTAGCATGTGATGACTTATGTCACTCGAGTCTACCAGGACAGAGGAGGATATATGAATCACACCATAGTGGGTTCACTAGCAGAGTGGCGTATACATTAGCATGAGTGGGATATTAGATGATACAGGGTGCTACAACAAAACACAGTGACACCCAATGAGGTATAGGGATATGCCATGGTGTGCAGAGGTATGCAGAGGAGTACAGAGATATATGGTTGCAAGCAGTGATGGATGGTGATTCACAACGAGATCTTGGGTTTAGCTCACTCAGGACTGATGAGGGGACAAATGAGCATCTCTTGATCATGCCCTTACGGACTCACACACACATCTCTCTCCCATACTACTTACAGTTACAAGGGATTTGGTTTGTGTCCCTTGATACTCTCATCACAAGCAGTACGATGCAGGAGGCTCACTTAAGACAGTTGGATGGGACACAGTGCATAAAGAGAGAGACTTCCTAGTTGTGGCATATGGTCAAGGCACTAGTTGGCAAATGTGGCCTTGGGAATGGCTCGACCTACTGTAGAGATAGCATATCTTCTGCCCTTGAGCTCACACTTAGGGAGGTGCATGACACACTTTTGGCGAGACATTCTTAGATAGACCTCCCTTATAGGAGGATATTTAAACTCCACCTAGTATTCGGGCACATCATTAGGAGATAGGATACCAGAACCCGTTGTGGAATCTAGCAAAAGCAGGGCAAATTAGCATACAACGGATTGATTTATGATACATAGTGTTCGTTTATTGGTTGCATATAGGGATCAGAGATGAGGCACAGATGGGCTCCAACTGTAAGTAGTAATTCGCCGCAGCAATTAGTTATGATCAAAGTGGCACAGCGGCAACATGACAGTTTCCTTTTGGGATTAGCATGGGAGCTTGGCATTACAGGGCTTGATAGCCCAACTACCATTATGGATGAGATGGACTTTATAGGGGAAGACCACTCAGGTCTTCCATTGGACTTCAGTTTGGCAGACAATGCTTCACTTCTCAACAATTCCTTGATGGTATCAAAGGAGGTGGCAATGGTTAGCTCATGTGGAAGAGGACCCTTTTCAGCAGGGGTTGGATCGTACTTTCAAGAGTTCACTCTTGAGGTACATGGGATTGGTTTGCGATAGAGCAACTTCTTGAGGAGTTAGTTGGAATCTCGCATTTCGGGACACTCTACTTATTAGCAGTATGTAGAGGGCCTCTGGTGTCTATGCCTTGTTGAGGAGTGAGTGGAGCGAGGAATGTTTCACAATGATCAAGATGGTCTAGAACCCTAGTATTAATCAAGATCAGCTTGTGGAGAAGTAGCGAGTGATGACATTGCTTGAGGACAAGCAACTTTGGGGAGGGGAGGTTGTAATGTCCCCAATTTTTACATTATCTTGTGATGAGATTAGGAGTCTTCATAGCTTATGTCAACCCAGTCATACGAGCAGGATTACTCCATTGGTGGGTCTGGAGGGTTTTAGAAGGGTTTTATGGGTCCAACTGGGATCGCTTGCCATATTTCATCATCAGGATCAATTTCGCATGGTTTGCTCTTGGTTCTATTGCATTTCTACGATTTTCGTAAACTAGCATTATTATGTAATATCCCAAACAGGATATTTTGCTACTTTTGTAGAAATCTAGCTCAACCAAAATTTCTCCATAAAATAACCATTCAATTAACAGAAGATTGCCATGTAAAATAGAACAAATAGAGTGCATGCAATTCAATGACATGATAAGCATAAATAATCCTAGCTTTTATTATAATAGAAACTGGGCTTTACATGATAATACATAAAATAGTTGAGATGGAAAACTGGCCTCAAGAATCTGCTCCAATGTTGTGTTGGCCATCCAAAACTGAATTGAAATGTCACTGTTGAGCTCTCCTGGATGAATTCACCAAGGGGAGATGGGTATTCGTCCAATCTCACCGAATCACCCGAGGGTTTCCGTCCTAGGGCTACCAATGGAGTAGAGAACCGAGTTCTCAACCTCTCATACAAGAAGAAAGTCCTCTAATGGCCTCCTCCTCTTTTTATAAATTTGATGGACCCCTCCAGAATCTCCTATTTTATTATTATTTTAATCATGGAGCACTTTTCCCTCTTTTTATTTCAATTAAAATATTCTTTTTAATGTGGGAAAATGGTAAATTGGCCACCATACCTTCCGAGGTCACTAAAAATCACTTCTAACCATCCTATCATGTAGATCTCCTTGTTCTGGTTCCAACAAGATATTACACTAAGGTTTTCCGTCAAGTATTCCTCTTGGAATGCCACCTTAAGCATAATTAATTGAGTTAGGCCCAATAATAACCTTGTTTCTCGAAAGTTGTGAGAATGCAACAGAACGAAAGAAAAGTATTGCAGATGATGGAATATGCCAAGCGAATGCCATCGGATCCAATAGGAACTCCTCAAAACCCCATGAAACATCTCCAAAATCCCCTGGGGCCGCTGATGAAGTAAACCTGCACTTGTGACCTATCTGCCTCTAACCCTGAAAGTCCATCCATAAGGAACACTAGAAAAAGGAACATCACAAATCCCCCTGCCCCAAGATTGCTTGCCCTGAAGCAATCCAAACCTCTGGACCAATCTGGTGGCTCAATGCAACTAAGACCCAATGCCTGGATCCCATACAAACTACTGGGTGATGCTATGCCCCTGTGTCAACCCACCAAGAATAGACCCCTCAATGCATGGATCCTAGACCAATCTCTGACCGAACCTGTCATCAACAAATTCTCTTGGATCCCAATGCCACCAAGAACAAGCATCAATGCTCCATGGCTCCTTCTATGTTATAGCTGTGGCTATGAATGTTGCCCCACCAACTACGTACCAACTCATTACCTCTCTCCAGTCCAATCCCTGACTCAATACAATGCCAATCCCACTTTCCTGATGCTCAGATGGAATGTTGAAGAGTTGTCGATCTGTATCCCACTGCTAACTGGGGCATGTAGTATCCGACATGTCTAAGGGTTCCTGCTCTACTACGCCCCTGACTAAGAATATCACACCATCAATAGGATACCAACTCATGATCTCTCGCCAATCACAAGCATGGATACTTGTGCAAGGAACAAGTCTACTAGGTTGATATGGGTCCCTGCTCAACTCAGGATGCTCTGCCTGGTCAATCAACAAGATTTGACTAATGAAACTTGCCTCTCCCCCTAAAATAGGTAAAGTAGCCAAACTATGCTACATGTGCTATCTATATACTCCTGGGGAGGGTTGTTGCCCGAAAAAATCGTAGCTTTGTTGGATGCCACTACACCTATCGGCACCTCATCAACGACCATGCCCAAAGATGGATGCACCACCATCTCCAAAAGATTCTCTCTTATCTGTCTGGAAACTCAATGCTCCTCCAGTCGACTAACCTCCTACAAAACTATTCTGTCAGCCTACAGCACCTCCTAAGGATAAGTGTTTGCAAATACTGCCACCCTGCTAGTTGTATGTAAATATGTCTGCTCCTCATCAATGGTTGACCCCAAGGATGGTTTCTCATCCTCCTCCATCACAGGCTCAATATGAACCTCCAATTGGCTCTCCCCAAAAGGCTCATCATGCATATTATGCATATCATCTTGAATGTCTCCCATAGGGTCCACTAATTGCTCACCATACACACCGTATAATAAATCCAGTCTGTTGCCAACAACTCCACATGACTGCTCATGCTCCCCAGAGGCATCCTCGTATGACCCCATGGACTCATCCAAAGAAGAGCCCTCATCCTAAAAGACAAAAGGAATATCCTCCTGCTCTACCTCTTCCATCTCCTCTACATCTCTCAAGCATAAGTGGTCAAGTCCCCAAGGCTCCTTGCAGATGAAGCAAAGACCCTTCCTCCTCAGCTCATTCTTGCTTCATGATCCACCAAACCTGAGTAGCTCATTTCTGGTCAATTGTCTCCTGAACAGCCCCATGTTCTGCTCAACCAACCTTTCGGCTAGTTCATAAGCAATAGGTGAAACCAGTTGTTCTCTTCTCCAAATTTTCAACAATTTAATCCCCAACTTCCTACAAATGGCATCATGGCCTCCCATACATGAGGACAAAATGGATTGCATGTGTGATATGACTGTGTCAGGATGATGTTTCCTGATGCTAAAGAAGCATTCGAACATCTATAAGATAAGATCATCACACTCGAGATCAAACATGATTTCATAAGTCCTAGTCATAGCCATAATTTCCAAAACCTTAAGCTTCTTCCCAAATGTAGGACCCACGGAGTTATCCAAGTCTCGTAAGGTTTCTACCATCAACTTGAAGACTCTCTTCATAACATCATCATTGTAAGGAGCTATAGGGGCGGTCAGCATCATGATGCTACTAAACTAAGATAAGAGGCCACTGGAAGTGTGACCCCTTCACAAGGGTACTTCAAAAACTTGGGCTATATTAAAGCTAGCATGGCGAGTTTCAAAGCCCACATCAACTTCTTCCCCTCTAATTGATTCACTTCGGAAAGGAGTGCATCCACTTCATCTAGTTTGAAAAGGGCATTCACTGTGAGCCTCATGTGTTTCAATTCCATCCCAAGTGCAAAGATCTTATGTCCTAATTCCTGCCTCTTCTGTAAAACTTTTGGCGGTTCTTGCTGGAGAAGGGTGTGGACCCCTTTTGAGAATAGTTTGTTGTTTTGTGTGGGATTGTGGTACAATATTGCATTATGGTTCCAAGGGTCATTGTTTAATGTTTCCAATTTATTTAGGAGTTTTCTGAGTTTCTCCATGGTTTTAGCCCAATGATGCAAGAATATTTGTGATAATGAGGCCACAGTTTCTGTCAAATTTTCTAAAGGTTTCCTCTTCAAATGTTTGCCAATCAGATTTTTTTTTTCCCATGTTGTAGGTGTAGTATTTTCACTGGTGCACAATATGAACATAACAGAGACATGCATATGAAGAAACTAGCCCCTACTCACTCTTGCCCACGGCTAGCTGACTTATTACTTACAGGCCCTAATATTGCATATACATCAGTCAACCTATAAAACTTAACTCTCTCCAACTCTGCATCTAGCTACACACACGGCATGCAACATTTACATACTGTTCAGCTCAGTCACTTATAGACTTCATCTATAACTCACCCATCTGAAATATTGACAAAATGAGACTCAACAATTTGACCAAACCCCTTTGACTGGCTTCAACCTTACTCTCAACATAGTGTTACAGGAGTAATGGCATACACTGTTTATAAATTATACCCAACAATATAAATGCAGACTCACTTATAGAAGCACATAGAACTTTCCCATCACATCTATGACTACAGTAGTCGACAATGCATACATTTCATGGTCATGGCATACAAATGAATTTTCTGCAATGTATAGATTTGACCACAGAAAGTAATATATTGGCAGTCTCATTCAATAAAAGTTAGAGAGCATATCAGTTCATACTGTCACACTGTGTTACGGAGACGTGTTTCATGCACATGGCCCGTGTTTTAATTAGCACACCAGATCATCTCGAACAATGTTAGCTTATTGGAATTTGATGTTGTACGCACTGCATCTCAGCTCAACCTTCTGCTGCTAATGTGTCTCAACAATAGACTCGTCCTTGTCCAGTTCACTGCAATAACAAAGAATGGCGCACCAATCGCTTTAACTCCTGACTTCAATTGCAGATTCCATGACGAGATTTCAATGCACTAATCTGACTGTATCAGCTCGGACCAGGGATTCGATCCCTTAATGGTGTGCACAATCTCTGATCTGTTACAGGGGATGGATGTCACACAAGAATGCTCTGTCATTCATCTTCTGCGCAGGTAATGTTACAATCACACCGACATCCATGTACAACAAGGCTTGATTTCTAATATCTGCGGGTAATGTGAACACAGCTTCACTAGTTCCAGTCAGCGATTTGAGGGACCCGTTGGCAAAGAGACCACCGCTGGTTTTTAACAATTATGAATGCAGCCCCATGCATCAGCCATAGAAACACGGTCACGCTCATCCAAGGAACAAGCTCGACCCATGATTGGAACTTGACCCTATTGAGAAATCCAGGGCATCAAGTATTAGGTGATTTCTTTGAGAGATCACTGCTTATGAATGCTTTTTACTTCTTAGATTAGATTCTTCTCTTTAGATTATTATTGCGTTCTTCTTTCATCAAACAGTTACCAATGCATAAACAATAAAGAGACAAGAGACACAAAATGTAGGCTATTCGCCAGGGCCAAAACCTCTCCACCTGAGAGGAAAACTCGCACAAATTCTTCTTATAGAGTTTCCAATTGATGAATACCAAGACCAAGACCCTTGACCTATTCAAACTCTCCAAGACCAAGACACCTAGCTTCTTGATTTTGACCTGTATTTAGAGTCAAAGATAATCAACTGCCTGCTCCTACTTTTGCCTCGGCTTCCTCATAGATCTCGGCTTCCTTGTCTTTGCTTCAGACCTGCAACTCCTCAGCCCTAATTTGGAGGCCTTTGTACATGTAGATGGCCTTCTTTTGCACCTTGATTTCCTCCGCTTGGGGTAGAGACCTTTCCTTTCTTAACTCGGCTTCTCCTTCTTCTGCAATTTGGCTACCTAGATGGCTAAAGTATTTTGGTTCTTTCTCCTGTTGCAAACAGCCCTGCAATCTCATTTGTGTGGAGGTAAGTTGACCCACAAAAACAGTTCCAAATCAATACAAAATAATTCGCTGCTCTTTCTTCCTTCCTCGCTGGAAATTTGGCTCCCTTGATGATCCTCGCACTTCAGATCTAGACCGAACTTAACTTTGAAATTATGAGTTGGAATGGATTACGAACAACCCTATTTATAGTTATCTGTCATCATAATTAGCCGTCATGTAGGAGGGTGAGCCGACATGTCATCTGTAGGAGATATAATTATCTTTCTTGAAGCCGACTTGAGCAGGAGACTTAGTCTTGGTCTTGGAGGGCTTTCTAACATATTTAAGGACATATATAAATATATAATATGCCCAAGAAGGGTCCTTCATACATGACATTGACTCAATTTGACTTTATGACCAATTCTGAGGACTCACAATGGTAGTCATACTAAAAATCAAATTCCTTGCTTATGAAACCCATGAGACAAGCATTACAATAATAATTTTATTCTTCTTCTTTTCATCAATTGCATAAAAAAACAATTACATGTCATTATGAAGACCGAACCTAGTTACTTTCAACACTCCCTCTTAACTAGGAAGGTATTCATAATGGTACTTGGTCATTCTCAATCTGAAGAATTTCTCATAAGAAGAGTCGGATTGGTAACCCATCTGTATAGCATCATATCAACCAACATTGTCACATAGCAAGGCCTTGACTAACAACTCTATCTCTTCACAAGATCAGAGCACAATGCTGGCGAGACAATTGATGTATAGACACCCTCATCATTATCTCTCTCAGAACATACCCCACCCAAGTTCTCAAGGTGTGTTCCACCAGGACTACTCTTATCTTGGATTCCCAGTCCTCAAAGAATATCGATCCTCAATGACTACTCTTATCTTGGATTCCCTAATACATCCTCAAAGAGCATCGAATGTCAAATGTTTACCCAATCTTCCATTCTGTCTTCCCAAGTGAAGACAAGAATGATGTGTCTATCTATCCCTCTTAATGAGGGAGGACATGTCTATTCCATTAAAGGAATGTACTCATTCCTACAGAAGGAATTTACCTAAGCTCCCTCTTGGCTCAGGAATTTCCAAGTTTCTTCCAAGTAAGAAACTTGTTTCCAAGCTCCCTCTTAATTAGGGACCTATAACAAACCAGCTGCTTGAATAACTCCTCACGATATCATGAACTTTTTTCGTTAACTAGGAGTCTTCATGTTTGGGACTTTTACATAGGGCACCGACCATCCATCACTTTTATCCATGAGTCAACCATGTCATCATCGAAAGTGATCCATCAGTCCAAATATAGCCTTTTTTCATGCCATGCTTACTTAAGGATCTTTCATCCTACTACATGTGCATCAATGGTGGAAGACATCTATAGATATTCCCTCAGCAACCCTGCATAAACCCATCTAGATATTTGTTCAAAAATAAGGGAATGAACACTAAAAACAACATCACCTTTGTGATGATCTTTCATCATGACATATGTTAGCTTGCATCAGCATCCTACATACATATCAACACCTCCCAAAGATATATATTGTCAAGGGTCTCTTTCCTTTTCAGACTCCATCAGAGTCTTCATATCTTCCATGGAGATATCCTAGTCAAATCTTCTTGGTCTTTCGGATGTTAATTGCCTTTACCATGGTTGCATATTCCATGATCTCTTCCTTCCTTTCTTGACACATTGCACTCCCAGGAGCTTCCAATTAGAGTTCCTCAATTGTAGTCAACCACCTTATTCTTCATACGAGGACATATTATGTTTATCTAGTGAATGTGTGACCCATGCATTTCTGCATCACTTTGAGGGAGGAGATCCTTCCTTTTGATTATGCTCTCAAGATAGAGCATTGATCTATGTTACCTGCAACCATATGACATGACTTCAACAATATCAAAAGTAAGCAAACATACCTAATTTTTTTTCTTTGGGTCATCCAAACTTCCTGCAGCTTTCTTGATTGAAAGAGCTTCAATCCCTTGATCTGCTTCACTTTTATGCCATCACAACATCATTCCATGAATTCCACAAGTTTGGAGTTCTTGATAAAACACTTGCTTCTGCTCATGATCGGTGAACATTCCAATGAAGATTCCATCAAAGAATCTTGAGGATCTAAAGTATCCCCATCAGCAGATGTTTCCTTTTGACATATGTATGATGAACTTTGTACTAGATGACCTTTGCCACTTATCTTCCCAATGAGATTCCCAAGAGCTATATCGTTGACTTCAATAGATTCTATCCATCTTTCATGCTTCTCTATGATGATGTCCCGAGCTCTTGCTTTCAACGCTTCCATGATGCCTT
>APFE031618246.1:70140-91834 GCA_000404065.3 Pinus taeda | reverse complement strand
ATTTGAAGACCCAATTGTCCTCCAAATTCGACATGAAAGATCTCGGTGCTGCAAACTATATTTTGGGCATGGAAATTAAAAGAGATCGGGCAAAGAGGAAGCTCTCGTTAAACCAGAGGAAGTATGTCGATACAATATTGCAGAGGTTTAATATGCAAGATAGTAAACCGGTGAAGGTTCCTATTCCTGGAGGTGTGAAGTTATCTGCTGAACAGTGTCCCAAGACACAAGAAGAGGAAGAGAACATGTCCCGTGTTCCATATGCAAGTGCAGTCGGTAGCTTGATGTATGTCATGGTCTGTACTAGACCAGACATTGCACATGCAGTGGGAGTATTGAGTAGGTTTATGTCAAAACCAGTGAAGGAGCACTGGACAATAGTGAAGCTGGTTTTCAGGTATTTGCGTGGCACTAGGGATTATGATTTGTGCTACCAAGGAAGACTAGGATTGGACAGAGTGTTGGATATCCGTAGCTTTGTTGATGCAGACTGGGCTGGAGATCTGGATCAGAGAAGATCTACAAGTGGGTATGTGTTTAACCTATTTGGAGGTGCAGTCAGTTGGATGAGTAAGAAACAATCCGTAGTGGCACTATCAACTACAGAGGCAGAATACATGGCAGCCACTCATGCAAGCAAGGAAGCAGTTTGGTTGCAGAGATTGTGTTCAAGTATGGGGTTAGTACAGGGAGCTATAAGGATAGACTGTGACAGCCAAAGTGCAATTTTCTTGGCAAAGAACCCTGCTTATCATTCAAAGACAAACACATTGATGTTCAATATCACTTTGTGAGGGATATGATAGAAGACAAAAAGGTGTTGCTGGTAAAGGTGGACACTTTGAAGAATACTGTAGATGCATTGACAAAATTTGTGAGCTCTGAGAAGTTCTCTTGGTGTAGAGAAACAATGGGCGTTTCAGGGCTGGAAAAATAACTAAGCTCTCCTGTGACCCCCTGTGGAAAGAAAACAACAAGTGGGAGATTGTTGGGTTGTGTTATATTCTTTCCACGACTAACCTACGTAGGTTGGGCGAACCTACCTATGGTTTTCGGTCCATGGTTTTGGACGCGATGGTTTTCGGTCCATGGTATTGGATGCTTCGGCATGTATAAATATGTTGTAACATTGAAAGGAATAGAATGAAAAATCAAGCTGGTAGTCTCGGTTTTGAGATCCAGTGGGAAATCTCTCTGTATATGTGTTTTATGTGTTATGCTCTTGCATTTTTATTTTTTCTTGTGATTTAGAATTCGTATGTAGGTAATTTCTGTACGGGGTTAAAACCTACAATGAAGATACAAAGCGCAACACCTTCTTTAGAGCAACACCACAACAATTGGAAATAGTAAAAGGGCTTCGTTACATAGTGTAAAGTAAAATTACGACAACAAGGAAGTCTACCCCTCACAACTATAAAGAGGGAAGTGTTGTTTCTCCTAGCATTCTACAACCTACAAGGGTTACACCACAACATTGGAAGAAAAAAGAGAAAAAGGGCTTTGTTACAATTGTGATAGCAAATGCACTAAAGGTCATAAGTGTGTTGAGAAGAAATTATTTTACATAGAGTATGAAGGGGAGGAAGAAAAGGATCAAAAAACATCAAAAGAAGAGGAAATATGTCAGGACCCAACCCCAGAGAAAGAAGAAATGAATCAGACCATATCTTGTAAAGCATTGGCAAGAATTACCACTCTTCAAACTCTCAAGATAGAAGGACATATCAAGAAGAAAAAGATGCAAGAAGTGAAAGATCACATCGAAAAAGAAGAAATGAATCCAACCATATCTTGTAATTCATTGGTTGGAATTACCACTCATCAAACTATCAATATAGAAGGACACATCAAGAAGAAAAATGTTCAAGAAGTGAAAGATCACATTGAGCATCATGAAATGAATCCAACCATATCTTGCAAATGATTGGAAGAAATTATCACTCCTCGAACTCTAAAGATAGATGGACATATCAAGAAGAAAAAGGTTCAAGCAGTGAAATATCACATCAAGCATCAACAACAAGTTCTCCAACTTTTAAAGGATAATGCCACTTTGGTGCAAAATCGAATGAAACAACAGGTAGATCAACATCATAGTGAAAAATGTTTTGATGTAGGTGATTGGGTATTTTTACTGCAACATCTCAAGAAAGCTATTTATGAGAAGGAAATGTTGGCAATACTACATGCACTTAAGAAATGTCGATCTTACCAAATGGGAAGACACTTCAAGGTAAAAATGGATCACGATAGTCTTAAATACTTTTTATAACAACTGTTATCTTTAGAAGAATAGAAAAGATGTGTCACAAATATGTTGTGTTATGACTTTGACATCATCTATAGAAAATGGAAGCAAAATTTTGTTGCAAATCACTCTCAAGAAAGGATGAGGATGTGGAAGCATTGTTTTGTGTTATTTCTATTATCCAACTAGATTGGATAAACAAAGCAAGGGATGAATGGAAGAAGGACGAAGAAGTATGGCCACTTATTCAAATGCTGCAAAAGATTGCTATTCAAACAATATTGCCAGAAATTGAAAAGGAAGGAAAAATCATAGTGGAACCTGGAGCAGTCACAAAAACAAGAACCTGATAGCTACGGAATCGATCAATTTCAGAGTATATCATCAAGTGGAAGAACTTACCCATTGAAGATTCCACATGGGATGACAAGAATTTTATACAGAAGCATCAAGAACTACTCAAGCGTTGAGGACAACACTTTTTGAAGGAGAGGGGCATGTTAGGTCCCTATACTATTAGCATAACCCCTTATTGTTATTAGTACAACCCCCTTATTATATTGATGTACCCATCTAGTGCCCATATTGTTACTATTGTGCCCCATAGAAGCCCACTATTGTTACTATTGTGCCCTTACATTATTATTGTTATGTCGGCTTTGATTATATTATGGCCCCTTAGACTCCTATATATAGAAAGGAGGTATTTCCATTTGTATCATCCAAGAATTGTTCATTTATGTAATGTAAAGGAGCTTTCCCCCTCGAAGAGGCTGAATTCTAAGGCGTTGATCTATCTTTTCTATCTTTTCTTGAGATGATTTCATAACATAAATTCTCAATTCAATGCCAAAGATGGAAAAACAACCCTCGATATTATGAAAGAAGTCCAAAAATCTAAATTACTAGAGTTTACGGGTCAAGAAGGGGGTTCAAAAGCAGAAGCATGGGTAATTGGTGTTAAAAGAGCACTTAGTTTTAAGGCATACACTTCAAGGGAAAAGGCCTAAATATCAATGAATCTACTAAAAGGAGATGCTCTATTATGGTGGGTAACTGAAGAAATGAAGATGCAAGTCACCCCAGTGCAAGTCACTTGGGAAATGTTTGAGGAAGCCTTTTGAACTAGGTACCTATTAGAGGAGTACAAACACCAACAAGTAGGTGTTTTCCATGAAGTGCGAAAGAATGGTAGATCTATTGAGGACTATGAAGCTGAATTCTATGCGTTGGTCCATCACGTGGGCTATATGGCTGATGATAAACATCAAGTTGAAAGATTCTTGCATGGACTCGATCCCTTGGTTCAAGCGGAAGTCACCATGTGGAAACCCACCACTATGGCAACAACCACTAGTTTAGCCAAACAATTCCTAAAGAAGATAAATATGAAAAAACGAATGGTGGTTGATGGAAATATAGGGAAGGAACATCCCCCAATGAGGGTAAACAGACCAAGGGGACAACCATATAGATTCTAGGGAAGACAAAACAATGTTTCTTGGATCGCTAGTGCAACTTCTCAGCTGCCTCCAGGAGGACGTAAGGGTCAGCCCTACTTGAATGGTGGGGGTAGATCATTTGGTGGCCAAGGACAGGTACAATGTAGCAATCAGGAACAAGTAGAATGTTGGCAATGTAGAGGTCGACATAGTAGAAGGTATTTTCCAAGGTATCAAACCAAGATTAAACAACAGGGACACAAATCAAAAGGAGGAAGACCACAAAACCCACACTGAATTCATGTAGCCACAAACCATCGCCAGGTTGAGCAGCAAGCCACAATAGTGGAGTCTGCAGGTATGATCAATAACATCCCTCTATTTGTGTTAATTGATCCAGGTGCCACTAATAGTTTTATTTCTCCTTCAAAAATACTTATATGTGGATTGACAACTCATGAGAAAAGTAACTTTAAAATGACAGAAATGGCATCAGGCTCTCAGAAATCAGTAGGGTCAATGGTAAGAGATTGCAGTGTGAACATTGTGGGGTTTGATACCAAGATGAACCTATATAACACGACTTTAGGGACTTATGACTTAATTGTAGGAATGGATTGGCTTGAATCTCATCAAGCTATAATGGATTGCTATAATAATACCGTTCTCTTAAAAATTGACCAGGGAGAAACCAAAGTAATAAAAGGAATTAGACATGATGTTACGTTGCGCCTCATATCAGCCAAGAAAGTTAATAAGTGTATGAGGAAAGGGTGTGAGATTTATGTGATAGAGATGGTTCGTATCTACGAGAAGTCCTCGGATAAGTTACACCCACTACTTTTTGAATTTGCATATGTATTCCCTCTAGAGCTACCAGGTTTGCCTCCAGTTCGAGAAATCAATTTCTCCATAACTTCGAAAGTAGAAATATATCCCATATCCAAAACAACTTATTGAGTGACTGTCCCAGAGCTTAATGAGTTGAGTATACAGCCTAAAGAACTTCTCGATAAAGGTTTTATCTGACCCAGTGTGTCACCTTGGGGTGCACCAGTGATCTTTGTAAAGAAGAAGGATGGAACTCTTAGGTTATGTATTGATTACTGAGATCTAAACAAGGCCACCATTTGGAATAGGTACCCCATGCCTCAAATAGATGACCTTTTTGACCAACTAAAAGGAGCTTCAATATTTTCCAAGAGAGACTTACGATCAGGTTATCATCAACTAAGAATCAAGGAGGAAGACATACCTAAGACGGCATTCAGAACACGATATGGACACTGTGAGTTTATTGTTATGCCATTTCGTTTGATTAATGCCCCAGCTACCTTCATGAACTTGATGAATAGTGTCTTCTAAAAATATTTGGACCGCTTTGTTCAAGTGTTCTTGGATGACATCCTCATTTATTCCTGCAATGAGAAGGAGCATCTAGAACACTTGAGATTGGTACTTCAATGCCTTAGAGAACATAAGCTATTTTGGAAACTTACTAAATGTTCCTTCTTTGAGAAAGAAATTCAATATCTAGGCCATACCATTAGTGGGAAAGGCATTGTAGTGGATTACAGTAAATATTGAAACTATAATGACTTGGCCTACTCCTCGGAATGTCAAGGAAGTACACAACTTTGTGGGGTTGGCAGGCTATTATAGAAGATTTGTAGAAAGGTTCTCACAGATATCTAATCCCATCACCCACCTCCAATGGAAAGGGGTTAAGTTTGAATGGACAAGTGAGTGTGAGAAAGCATTTAATGAGCTAAAACATCGACTAACAACTGCTCCAATATTAAAGGTACCCGACATGGACAAGGACTTTCGTTTATGCATGGATGCATCAGGAGAAGGATTAGGTACAGTCTTGATGCAAGATGAAGGGGTTATCGCTTATGCTTCATGTGAACTGAAGACCCATGAAATTAATTATGCTACTCATGATCTGGAGTTAGTGGTAGTTTTAATGGCCTTGAGACTATGGAGACATTACCTGATGGGGTGTCAATTTGAATTAAGAGAAAATCATAAAAGTCTTGAGTATATCTTCACACAAAAGGACCTTAATGCTCGAAAATGACACTAGAGTGAGCTATTTAGTGATTATGATTTCAAGATATCCTACATCAAGGGAAAAGAGAATAAAGTTGTAGATGCTTTAAGCAGGAGACCTAGACTTCATTCAATATCATCATTAAAGATAGGCTTGAGAAACCAGATTCTAAACCACCTAGTAGAGGACCTGCAATACCAGCAAATAAAATTTTCCTTATAAGAAGAGGTACCTGTGGCAACTAGGTGGGAAGGATACACCTTAGGAAATGATGGATTTCTATGATATAAGGGTAGGATTTATGTCCCAAATGAGGATGAACTTAAGAAATTAATAATGAAGGAAGCCCACCAAGCTCCATATGTTGCACCTCTAGGAGTCCAGAAAATGTACGCGGACTTAAAAGAACTATTTTTCTGGATAGGAATGAAAAAGGATTTAAAAAATTTTGTTGCCCAATGTTTAGAATTTCAATAGGTTAAAGCTAAACATTGTCACCCGACAGGTCTTTTACAACCACATGATATACTCGAAACTAAGTGGGAAGTTGTTTCAATGTATTTTGTTGGAGGCTTACCTATGACATTCCAAAGACATGACTGCATTATGGTTGTTGTTGATAAATTAACTAAGAGTGCTCACTTAATTCTAGTTAAGACCACCTTTGAAGCATCAACTATCGCTCAAATTTTCCTAAAAGAAATAATTTGCCTTCATGGAGTGCCTCGAAAGATAATATCTGACAAACACGCAAGTTTTACTTCCAGATTTTGGAAAAGCCTACTACAATATATGGGAACACAACTAAATTTCAGTACAGCATATCACCTAGAGACAGATGGGTAAACAAAAAGAGTAAACTGAGTGTTAGAATACATGCTAAGAATGTATGTCATGGATCAACAAAACCAATGGGAGAAATACCTTCCCTTAGTGGAATTTGCATACAATAATAGTTCTCACATTTCAATACAGGAATCTCCCTTCAAAATCTTGTATGGAAGAGCATGTCATACTCCATTAAGTTGGGATCAATTAAAGTATAGAGTCATGTTGGGCCCTGAAATGCTCCAAGAAATGGAAGAACAAATGGCCACAATTAAACAGAGACTAAAAGAAACCAAGGATCGTAAAAAATGTTATGCTGATGCAAAGAGAGTTAATAGAAACTTTGAGGAAGGAATCCAAGTTTTTATTAGAATCAAATCCTTTAAGAGTCCCTTTAGGATTGGTCAGTGAACAAAGTTATCCCCTAGATTTGTTGGGCCATTCATGATCCTAGAGAGGATTGGACCAATTGCTTACAAGCTCGAGCTGCCATTCCATCTAAGAAGGATGCATAATGTGTTTCATGTTTCTATGCTTAGAAAATATGTACCCAACCCATCCCATGTTTTGAAATTTGAAAAATTGTAGGTTTTTGAGGAAGGAGTCCTTCAGGTCGAACCATTATGTATACTGGACCACCGGGTTCGTCGACTCACGAACCGTGAGTTTGAGCAAGTCAAGGTCCAGTGGGACCAATATAGCCTAGCGTCAACTACCTGGGAAGATGTAGATGTTATTTTTAATGACTTTCCTTATCTATTTGATTAAAATGTGTGGTAATGCTTACTTAGCTAAGATAGGTACTTTTTATGCAGCATCTAAATCAAGATACATCTAAATCGTACACTATGATTTCAGTTTATTTTAATTGACTGATATGATGTTGAGTATAATGTTAAATGAGGTTTTGTGATATATTGGTAGGAGGATAACGATGCACATGTGGTTCTTATAGTGATGATGTATCCTTATGATGGTAGTGATATGCATAGGTATTATGATGTTATGTCAAGGTATATTGACACATTCATTTACTACATGATGATAAGTATTTAATGTTGAATACTCATGATGGATATGATATGCATAACATGGCATAGGAATTATGATGCTTTAATATAAGGTTTATTGACATGTCGTTCATTTATTATGTGAAGTCATGATATATCTTTGATGCAAATATGTTGATGTTATAACTTATGATGGTATTTCATGAGGTATGTAATAGTTGCATACAAATTTATGACATGCATGAGCACGCAGTTCGTTATTTTGTGATTAACAATGACCAATGTTCTCATGATGACATGCAAGACTTGGCATGTGGATTATTTTCTATGATACTATGATGGAATAGCTAATGCATTTGTTGCATGTTGAGGTGCGATGATTGATAGGACTCCACAAATGGGCCATGAGGGCCGGTTTATTTGATGATCTTGTGCGAGCCCATACGCGCGAGGGAGAATAAGTAACACCATATGGGTTGGGTACAAACTCAATCAACACTACATATGCCAGTGGTTCCTTTGTCTTGTGTAGCTCTTGATGGATAGCTCTTGAAGGGATATGGGACCATTTTGAGGAGGCCAAGTGCCTGATGTTCTAAGCTAGGTGCCTGTTATTGGATTGGGATGCCGGAGTCTGGTGGGGGTGTAAGGACTTCGATGCCTAGGTTTGTGCACCTTAGTACTTGTGGAGGGAGTGGGCCATCCTTACAAGATTCTCGGAGTCATTAAGTATCGTACATGATGCCTGCCTTGGGGTAGATGAGGTCTGAGGCAGGCGTGAGCGTTGGGGCTAGCCTTGGACTAGGATACAGACCAGGGAGGCTTATGCCTGGTTCCAAAAGTGGGAAAAAAGATAGAGTTTCCTTGAGATTTCCCGAGTGTTGTGAAAAATTTCGATGCCTATTGGTTATACTAGTTCAGCAGAGGGTGTCGTGCGAACATGAAGTAATAAATAACAAAATAAAAATATTATATAATTGAACTTAACTTCAGGATGAAGTTCCTTAAAGTGGGAAAGTATGTAATGTCCCTTAATAATAATAGTAGTAATAATAATAATAATAATAATAAGATAATAATAAATAATATTAAAAAAAATACAAGAACATAAAATAATAAACTATGAATAAATTTTTTTATAGTAATAAATAATAATAAAATAATAAATAACCATACTAAATCTCTAAATAAATATAAATAGAAATAAAACAAGAAAACAATAAAAAAATCAATAAAGCTATCAAAAAGTTAAAAAAAACAAAAGAAATAAAAGAAGAAAAGCAATAAAGTTGCATGTGGACACATGGAGTGTGTGCGTGTGGTTCCCCTTCCAATGTTTACTCTATTTATTAGATGGTGAGGAAGATGGGAAGCATTCCATCATTCCAAGATTCTATCATTCATTCTCTTTGGAGAATAGTGTTCTAAGACAAAGGATTCCTTGGCAATAGTATGTTTTGGGGGTGGCCAATTGTAGCAAGGCTTTGTGCAATTGAGCCTACGGTTGGGTGGAGAGTCGTCTCCAAGACTTTGTTGCAGTTAACAGACTTCAACTGAAATCACAGGTAAGGTATCTTTACTCATAGTTTTGTAATTTGATGTCAACTAGTTGATAATTGCATGTTGATTATAAATTACTTGATTCATTTAATTAATTACATGTTTATATTGACGCTGTTAAATAGTGAGGAAAAATATGGTTTAGAGATCAAACCTTTAGGCCCTAGGCCTTGAAGGTCACTTGCCCAAGTTTCCAAAAAAAAAAAAAATCAATACCTGAAACACAAATTTTTACCAATTTTCTGCAAAAAAATCCCACCAATGATGAGCATCATAAAATTAAATATTCAGATTGAAAACGGAGCAAGGGGAATCTAGGGCCAATGAGAGCTAGCACTAGGCCCAATAGAACTAGCGTTGGGCTAGGAGAAGGCAAATATGGGCTTAGGAACCCCAAAAATTGAAACTCTTATTCTGAAAAAAATATTTTGTTTCAAATTTTAATATTTATTGCAAAATCTTTAATGGCTGGCCTCGCAAAAATATTTGGGACAAGATGTTGCCCTCTAGGGCTTAGATCTATCCTAAAACCCCCATATCTGGTTGAAAAAATCTTAGATCTAAATATTTACATGGTTTATTTTCCAGATATAATTCTGTAAACAGTATTTGAGCCTAGATATTGCCCTCCGTGGGATAGATCTAGCTCAGATTTGAAGATTTTCTTAGCTGATTTCTCATATCTATTGCTGCACACAATATTTGAGCCGAGAACTTGTCATCTAGAGCTAGATCTCGCTAATATTTGAAGATTTTCTTAGCTGATTTCTTAGATCTATTCTCGCACAATTGAAAAGAGAAAAACCCAATACCCAATACGTACAAAAATAGAGAAAATCCCAAAAACCCAAGTGTTAAAATTCAAAATTATGTTACAAAATTTCATATCTACACAAGTAAATAACAGATCTATACAAATAATTTATAGTTCTATGATATCTGAGGAGTAATAGTCCAAATCCGCTCCTAGATATGATAAGCTAAGGCTCTTACTAGCCAGATCTATCAAAATTTTCACAAAATATTTACAAGATTTTGAAATTTTAGAGAGGTACTAACCCAAAAACACCTTGTAGAAAAAATGTTATTGTTAGATAAATCCTGAGGCTTATATGAAGTAGGCTCTTCAGAAAATATGTGTTGAGAGTTGGCTTGTTGAATTGAAAACTATCCCCAAACACTCAATGAGAACCTAAGAGATCTTCTGCAAACACTAGATCAACCATCAAATCAAATAGAGAAATAGAACAACAATAAAATTCCGAAGAAATAGAGATACCTTCTAGTTCAATCAAAATTAAAAATGTCACCCTAGATCCAACAAACTTAATAAGATATATGTATTCATATTATTCTAAGAGAGCTATTGATTAATAGTTTTCACATAATATTAATTAGAAATTAAAATAATGTTACAATAAATTCATGAAGAGGAACACTAGAAAACATTGAAACCCCAAATACTTTTGCATTAATTCAAAAAAGTATGCAGGAGAGCTTGAGAGCTTAGTACATGATCCAGAGATCAGATCAATGGACTCACAAATGACTTCCTATTTAAAGATAAATCCTCAAATGGCTAGCTCGAGCAGTTCTCGTCAAAGAAATCTCGATTGTTGATGAGGATCAAAAATTTTTTTAATCTCATCGATGAAAATTTTATATTCTTGAGGAAATTCAAAATTTTCAATTAAATGCACTTTAATTAACTCAAAAATAAAATTTTTCAATTAATTTCCTCAAAAAAATGACTTTGACTAACCCCCAGGGACCAAAGACTTAAAATTTAGCAAAATAATTAATTTATCGTAGTCCCAGAACCTTTCAAATTTTGATTTTTAAGGACCCACGAATTTTGCATTTGAAGAATTTAAAATTACTTAGGACCTAGAATTAATTAAATTTCTAGCTAAATAATTTAATCAATATTTTGGCTCGAAAATTTAATTAATTAACCTATGAGGGGATAAATTATCTTTCCAACCGCCAATACACTTTATATCATAATTTTCATATTTATTACATCTCAAAGGGGAAAACCCATCTCTAATAGACCCTTATAGACTACCCATTTCTGTGACACAAATATAATCTAGTAGACCAAGAGATTTGTAATAAAATAACCTAACCAAATAGTTAGTATTATTCCCAAATCACTTTTACATAGACTTGATCTATAACATTAGGACTCGCCTAAGATGCCAGTGATAAAATCCATTCTGGCTTTGGGGTAAGACTGAAAGAAAACTCTGCCGACTTTTCGAGAATGGATCAGTGAGACAAAAAACCTCCTAGAATGTAGATCATCACTAGAAAAGTAGGTTTACCTAGGAAATTACATACATGACATAGACCTGCTAAGATTATTTACATCATATACATGCAGAATGGGTTTCCATTGTAACATGATACTCAGGATGATGATGATAGCTGAACGACACAGACCCATCGATCAGGCGCTATCCCTTTTGTGGAAAAAAGGGTTGTACTACTATGGTTCATTGACACGTAGTGGTCAACATCTCGCTTTACTTGGGAACACATTGTTGCAACATATGAATGTGGGAATCCAGAATTTGCATCCACACAACGCACAATATAACATAAGTAGTGTCCATTCAAAAATCATCATATAACATTAAGCACATGAAATATATAAGCTCTTCATTTATTAAGTATCTAGTAACATGAAAAACACATCTAACTACAAAATGAAATACTGAAATATCAGGGTATAAAGTTAGAAATACAATACAAAGGTTCCCCATGCCATCATATGTGTTCAATATAGTGCATATTGAGCATTTGCCTACTTTCAGGAAAATCTGTTGTTGTTTCTTAGATTTTCCATGTCCCATCCTACACATTGTAGGACTTTTTCCTATCCGAAAATCAAGTTGTCTGCGACCATCAAACCAATTTTTCATTCTCTTTCTCTTGAACTTTTTCTTTGTGGCAAGCTGTATCACTAATGATGTGGAACATTCTACTCCAAAACTCTCAGATGAAGTATGTAAGATATCCATGACATGTATTTCTTCATTTTTCATATGATTCTTATTAATTTCCATTTTGTCTGAGTCACCTTCAACTAGCCACTCTTCAATGAACAAATGACCTTATAATAAGATGGAGCTTGTTGCAGTAGATAGGGAGGCTTATTATCTATTGATGTTTCCTTGTTTCTTTCATCCTCTGACTGATGCTGAAGTTTTTGTACCTGTATTGTTATGGCATCAATCTAGGTAGGGTGTTCAACCTTCATAGCACTGACTTCATGGTAGGGATTTCTTCCATGGTCAATAACTTATTCTGAATACATATCTCACCAACTTCCATATTTTTTATTACTTTGTCATTATCTTCTTTTATGGTCATCAAGCAATGTTGCATAGAGTTTATCTCTTTCCCATGATTCGCTTGTATGATATGTAATTGATTGTTATAATCGAATCTCTTGATTGTCATTTCTTCATCCATAGTTGAAAATCTATTATGAATCGAACTTATTTCTTCTTGATAACTTTTTTCCATGGTAGTCACATGATTTGAATGATTAAATTCAATCATCGTCATATTTTTCTCTAGGGCTAATAATTTTCTTTACATAGAATTAATTTCCCTGTCATGATTAGCTTTCATAGTTTCCATTTCCTTAGCATGCTAACTCTGCATTTCAGTATTCATATCCTCCATATTCTAAGCACACTTTTCTACTATAGTGGATACGTGATCAAAGTGTTTAATTTTCATGATTTCCACCTCCTCATCACATTTTTCTAGTTCAGTATACAAAGTTCTCATATCCTTAATGTAATCAGTTATAAATTTTTCTTGATTAAGATCCATATTTTTTACCAGTTGTGTTTGAATGAACTTCATGTCTTTAACCAACTACTTTAGTTCTTCTATAAGATGCTTATCATTATCCCTATCATTGTCGACACTGATTTGATAACTTGTTCCTAATTTTCCACTATCATGGATTTGTGTTGCAATGGGACAAGTGGATGGCACATTCTGATATGGAGAATTTTCGTAAAATATTTTATTGATTGTTGGATCCTTTAGAATATCACTCTCATTCTTTTTCATAATGTTAGGGGCACAAGGCGAGCTACCTTGATCACCATATCTATCTGTAAAAGAATTGATGATGTCATGTAAAGAAGCAAAATAATATTTAAGACAATTATGAAACCAATTCAAAGCATCACGTCTATAAGAAAAGGCAAAAAGATGCATTTTGACATATTCATGTTTATATTGGGGAGAGCTACAATATTTTATTATTGTATGAGTAAACCTGCATAGATGCTTTCTAACAACGACTGAATCAACACCTGAGAACAAAGGCAATTTATGAATGGCCTCTTCTGGCATATCATGGAGAAAATGAGATGGGGTAAATGAATCATCCATGATAAATTGCTTGAAGGGATAAGGAGGGACCAAATGGATGCTAGAGAGAGACACCTTCTCAAGAAAATCAAGAGATCGACAAGAAGCGAGCTTTTAGTAGAAATTCTTGTAAGAAATGAAAGCAATGAAGTCACCACTGGAACATGAATCTAGCTCTAAGATCAAAAAGAAAAAAACAACTAGATATAAGGGAGGTCTTCCTACCTAAGAAATAATAAATAAAAGAAGTGGAGTCACCACTTAATCAAGAAATGAATCAAAATTCCCAGGTGCTAAAAGTGCATATGAAATGATTAATGAGATGACAAAAGATAGGGTGAAAATATCAAATGACGCCAGAAAATGTTGTGCGCTTGCGTGGCTAATGAATGGCAAAAAAGATGAGATGATTAAGACGATGTTGATGAAACCAAGGATAGAAAAGACTCTATCCCTGACAAAGACACCAAAAAATTTTGTAATTGCCAGCTCAAATGAAAAGATGAGAAATGAGAAGAATAATGAGGAAATGTCGTTGAAACGTCGAGAATAAAATATCCCTGACAATGACGCCAAAAAATATTGTCGCACAGAATGTCTAGGCACCGTGACAATGCTCAGATTGGGGGCTGCCACCCTGATCCCCAATCTCTCAATTTAAGTTGTCTCCTTATAGCAGACTACGGGTGGTAGACCTTATGGAAAAAAGGAATGAAGAAGAGCTATTTGAGAACCAACCAATTCAGGAGACACAGTGAAGCAATCAATTACTTGATTAAGATTTAGCAATATTTATAGGATTTGATTAGATTTTAAGCAATCAATGCTAGTGCCTTACGAAGTCAACTATCTTGCTAGGAAATTTATGACCAAGTAATTGATTTGCACTTACTGCTTGGATGAATGACTATCGTATATGAAGTGCAGATCCTAAAGCTAATATGAGATGAAAGAATGTTCATTAATTTTACTTAAATGCCTATCTAAGTTTTAACCCTTCGACCCTTTCTATATTGAGCCTGATTTCATAGTGTTTGGTAGAAAGAATATAAGGTGAATCACACTAAGGTGTGATTAACGATACCTCTCCTAAAAACCTAACATACCCAGTGCCTTTGGCGCTACAGAGAGTTGTGGCTGTGATGACTGCAAGGTCACCGTTTTAAGTAGTATTAAAAGGAGGCTTCTTAAGCAAAGATGGATGAATGCCTATCTCTCTATCGACCAAAATTATGCTTGGAAGTAAATTTTATTTATGCAAAACTAACTTATATGCAAATGCAGTAGATGATCAGAAGAATTTAGACCCGAGGATTAGAAACACTTGTGTCACAAAATCCCTTAATCACTAAAATAAAATGTTCGATTTATTGGATGAAGACTTAAAAATAAACCCCTGAAAGTATTACAATTAAAACAACACGTTATTTCAAATCTTTTATGGTACAATTATAGCTCAAAGAGAAAAAAATTTCTTTGAAATCAATGTGAATAGATGCTCAAAAAATACTCAGTTTTTGAAACAAAAGATATGCATTTTATCATAATTCCATGATAGAGTACTTAATTTTTAGAAATTAGTTTTTTGGACAGCAGTAAGAAAATTTTTATGACAATAGCAATATGACAATGAAAATAGTAAGCTATCAATGATATCTTTATGCCAAAAATTTACCAACTTTTTTCCAAACTTGCCCATATAAATTATTAAAAATTTTCAGCCTGTTATGATGTGATTTCCAGAATTATATTAGATATTATATATTTATTACAACCAACAATTAAAACATGAAATAAGCCTAATGATGAATGCCAAACTCAAGAAATTATTTCCTAAATGCATTAGACAACTTAGGAACTAATTTTAGGCTAATCCACATGAAATTTTTCTATTGTTATATTTTAGACTTCAAAAACAAAATTATTGAGAGATAACAATCACCCAAAATGTAGATCTATGCCAAATTGTTTATACAAATCAAACATGACTGACTTATTAATGTATTTAGCAATTTTTTTAGTTAATTTCAAACCACTTAGAAGTGTTTTCCACCAATATTAGAAATGTATATGTCTGTTTTGGAAAACAGTGAGGAAAAAGATGGTTTGGAGATCAAACCCTTAGGCCTTAGGCCTTGAATATCACTTGCCCAAGTTTCCAAAAAAAAAAAAAATTCAAAACCTGAAACATATTATTTTACTAAATTTTCTGCAAAAAAACCCACCAATGATCAACTTCAAAAAATTAAATGTTCAGATTAAAAATGGAGCAAGGTGAATCTAGGGCCAATGAGAGCTAGCACTAAGCCCAATGGAATTAGTATTGGGCTAGGAGAAGGTAGATATGGGCTTAGGGGCCTTGAAAAATTATTGCAAAATCTTTAATGGTTGGGCTTGCAAAAATATTTGGGACAAGATATTGCCCATGAGGGCCTAGATCTGTCTTAAAACCCCCAAATCTACTTGAAAAAATCTCAAATCTGAAGATTTACTTGGCTGATTTCCCATATCTATTCCTGCAAACAATCTTTGAGCCCAAATCTTGCCCCCCAGGGTCTAGATCTAACACAAATCTGAAGATTTTCTTGGTTGATTTCTCAGATCTATTCATGTACACAATCTTTGAACCCAGATCTTTCCCTCCAGAGTCTAGATCTCATTCATATCTGAAGATTTTCTTGGCTGATTTTTTAGATCTATTTCTCCACAAGTGAAAAGAGAAAAACCCAATACCCAATATGTACAAAAACAGAGAAAATCCCAAAAACCCAAATGTTAAAATTCAAAATTATTTTACAAAATTTTAGATCTACACAAGTAAATAACAGATCTATACAAATAATCTACAGATCTATACAAATAATTTACAGATCTATCATATCTAAGGAGTATGAGTTCAAATCTACTCCTAGATCTGATAATCTAAGGCTCTTAATAACTATATCTATCAAAATTCCAACAAAATATTTAAAATATTTTGATGTTTTAGAGAGGTACTAGCTCAAAAACACCCTACAGAAAAAATATTATTGTTACATAAATAGTGAGGCTTATATGAAGTAGGCTCTTTAGAAAATGTGTTTAGAGTTGGCTGGTCCAACTCAAGACTATCCGCAAATGCTCAATGAGAACTTGAGAGATCTTCTGCAAACATTAGATCAACCATCAAATCAAGTAGAGAAATAGAACAACAATAAAATTATGAAGAAATAGAGATACGTGCCACTTCAATCAAAATTAAAAATGTTACCCTAGATCCAACAAACTAAATAAGGTACATGTATTCAGATTATTCTAAAAGAGCTATTGATTGATACTTTTCACATAATATTAA
This sequence comes from Pinus taeda, assembly GCA_000404065.3. Lineage (NCBI taxonomy): Eukaryota > Viridiplantae > Streptophyta > Pinopsida > Pinales > Pinaceae > Pinus > Pinus taeda. The sequence continues at coordinate 74,952 of APFE031618246.1, read as the reverse complement.
TCAGAAATTAAAGCAATGTTACCATAAATTCATTAAGAGGAACACTACAACATGTTGAAACCCCAAAGAATTTTCAATTAATTAAAAAAAGTATACAAGAGAGAGTGAGAGCTTAGTACACGATCCAAATATCGGATCAATGGACTAAAAAATGACTTCCTATTTAAAGATAAATCCTCCAATAACTAGTTCGTGTGATCCTCGTCAAAGCAATCTTGACCGTTGATGAGGATCAAAATTTATTTTAATCTCATCCGTCGAAATTTTAAATTCTTGGGGAAATTCAAAATTTTCAACTAAATTCACTTTAATTAACTCAAAAATACTTTTTTTGAGTAAATTTCCTCAAAACATTGACTTTGACTTAACTCCAAGGGACCAAAGGCTTAAAATTTACGAAAATAGTTAATTTACCTTAGTGCCGGGACCTTTTCAATTTTGATTTTTAAGGACCAACGAATTTTTCCTTCGGAGAATTTAAATTTTCTTAGGACCTACAATTAATTAAATTTCTAGGTTAGGCTTTTAATTAATTTTTTGGCGAGAAAATTTAATTAATTAACCTATGATAGGATAAATTATTTTTCCAACCCTCAATACTCTTTATACCATAATTTTCATATTTTTTACATCTCAAGGGGGAAAACCCATCTGTAATAGACCCTCATAGACTACCCATTTCTGCGACACAAATATAATATAGTAGACCAAGAAATTTGTAATAAAATAACCTAACCAAATAGTTAGGATTATTCCCAAATCACTTTAACATAGACTTGATCTATAACACTAGGACTCGCCTAAGTTGCCAGTGTCAAAATCCATTCCAGCTTTGGGGTAATACTAAAGGAAAGCTCTGCCCACCATCCGAGAATGGATCAATGAGACAAAAAACCTCCTAGAATGTAGATCGTCACTAGAAAAGTAGGTTTATCTAGGCAATTACATACATGACGCAGATCTGTTGAGATTATTTACATCATATACATGAAGAATGGGTTTACATTGTAACATGATAATCAAGTCGATGATGATAGCTAAACAGCATGGACACATCAATCGGGCGGTATCCATTTTGTTGAAAAATGGGGTGTACTGCTATGGGTCATTGACACGTAGTAGTCAACATGGTCCATTCCATATAAAATTTGAAAAGGTATCATACCTATACTCCTATTGGGTGAATCATTATAGGTGAACTCAGCTTGGGTAAGGACACTATCCCACTGTTTGGGATGTTCATTCACTAAGCTCCTCATAATACCTCCTAGGATTTTATTTACTACCTCAGTTTGACCATAAGTTTGTGGGTGATATGTTGCACCGAAATTTAAATTGGTGCTTATATTTTTTCCATAAAGTCCTCAAAAATTGGCCCATGAATCTAGTGTTCTCCTCTCACATGATACTACAAGGAAATCCATGTAGTCCTACAATTTCTTTAATAATAGGATTGCCACATAAGTTGTGTCAGTGGTTTTAGTAAATGGAATGAAATGTGCCATTTTTGAAAATCTATCAATGTGAAAAAAAATAGAGTCATTAACTCACATTGTTCGAGGTAATCCCAAAATAAACTTTGTGCTGATTGAATCCAAAGACATGCTAGGAATGGGAAAGGGTTGATACAACCCAATGTTATGACTCATCCCTTTTTCTTGTTCACATATCCTACATATTTACACAAATATTTTGAGAATACCTTTCATACCTAGCCAATAGTAAAATATAATTAACACAAAAATTGTTTTTTCAGCTCTGAAATGTCCAACTAGTCCTCCACTATGCTTTTCCTGTATTAAATTACCCCTCATATAACACCTAGGAATACAAAGTTTGTTTTCTTTGAATAGTTATACCTCTTGAATCATGTAGCTAGACCAATGTGTTGTATTTGTGCTCACAATATTTTCACATGCTGCATAGGATTCTTTAAAATCGACATCAGTTTTATTCAACTTTCTAAGTTCATCAAACCCTGTAAAATAAAACTAAATTTCTTATAGAATTAAATTAATTTATTTAAGGCACATGCTAATTTAGTTGACAATCCATTGGTATGTTTAATTATTAATGTATCTTTTGTAAAAAAAATCCACCTACTTAGGATGCTTCTTATTCAGTTGTGGCTAACAATTTACTAATTGTGATGTATGATTATTAGTGATTAGGATAAATTCCTTAGGCATAAGATAATGTTGTCACTTCTTCAAATACTGCATAATAGCATAAAACTCCTTATCATTAAAAAAATACTTTTGTTTATATTCATTTAACTTTTCATTGAAGTAGGAAATTGGACATCCCTCTTGACTTCAAACTTCTCTAATAACAACATTCCTCACATCTATCTCAACTTGAAATGATTTTCCAAAATATGCTAGGGTTGAAAATGGTTGTTACGTTATCCCCTATTTGAGAAATTTGAAATTGTGATATGTTGCTACAGTCCACTTAAACATTGATTATTCTTCTTCATGGTTTAAAAAATAGGTGCACACATACTACTGAAACCTTTAATAAGATTTTTATAAATACTTTCAAGGCCATGAAAACTTCTTACCTTGAATATTTTCGTGGGATTGGCCAATTTATATTTTCTTTCACTTTCCCTAGGTCCATCTTCAATCCGTCCTAGGAAATTATGAACCCCAAATAAGTCAACTCATCCTTCATAAAAATACTTTTTTAAAAATTTATTAGCAACTTTTCATTTTGTACCACACCCATAATAGACTTGAGGTGTTGTAAATGTTCTTATCTTGTCATGTTGTACACTAAAATATCATCTAGGTAAACTATAACAAATTTCCTCATGAATTATTTTGAAACTTCATTCATTAGATCGATAAAACTTTTGGGCACATTTGTTAGATTAAAGGGAATCACAAGCCACTTATATAACCCATGATTAGTTTTAAATGTAGTTTTCCCCTCATCTCCTTCTCTTATATGAATTTGATGATACTCGCTTTTTACATCAATATTTGCAAAAACTTAACATCGCTTAGGCACTCAATCAAATCATCACTTCATGGGAGTGGAAACCAATACCCGATAGTAATTTTATTGATAGCCTAAGATTTGGTACACAACCTCCAGCGATAGTCGTTTTTTGGAAAAGGACTGAGATTTTATTTAACGAGACATTTATCTAAAAAATACTAAACCTGCCATTTCACCTCTTCATTTTCTGGTTGTGTCATTCGATTGGCTACTTTATTTGGAAGAGTGGATCCTAGAATCGAATCAATGTGATGGATAATGCTTCTAACAAGAGCTAGACTACTTGGTAGCTCATCCACAATAATGTTAGCAAAATGATCTAATATGCTTCTAATTTCTTTAGAAACGTCTTTCAAATTGGTATTGGTGAGAATTACCCTTGTTTTCCTAATTAGAGAAAAGTGTACCTCTTCTCTTTTTCTTCTTGCAACAACTCCATCCCACTCAAAAGCAACACACTAGGATTTTTGCTTCATCCTTAACTACTTCATATGGTAAAGGAAAAAAAACATGCTTCTTTCCATCCTTTTTAAGAGTGTGTGTATTCTTCCTAGCATCATGAATGTCTTTCCTATCATATTTCTATGTCCTCCCCAATAACATATGGAAAACATCCTTCGACATTACATCAAAAACAACTTCATCCTTATACCTTCCAATTTGGACCTCTACTCTACACTATGCATTAACCAAAACTTGGTGGCCATTTTGTAACCAAGGCACTTTGTAAGGATGAGGATGTGTTGTATTTTTCAAATTCAATTTTTCTACCATTTCAACAGAAACCAAGTTATCAATACTTCCACTATCAATTACAATCTTGCAACAATTACCTTTAGACTTACACATAGTTCTGAATAGTCTTCTTCTTTTAGCTAGCACTTTAGTTTCTTTTTTTGCCTTCATCATCACTCTTTTCATTAACAAAGATTCCCCTATTTTAGGAAATTCTTCAATGTAACCGGATTTCCATCTTCTTCCACAACATGAGCACCTATCTAACCAGTTGGCGCATTCTTAGGATGTCCCCAAGACATATTTTTGAGTTTCCCATATCTGAAACATCTAGGATGATAATATCTTCCTCAGCCTATGCCTTCGGAGAATGATATTCTCCCTCTTGAATCACCTCCCCTTGGTGGTTTACTGTTGGAGCATCCTCTCTCTTCTCTTGTAGACTAGATTCCTTTTCTTTCACTTTGTTGTCATTTTCTTCTTTCAGGACTTCTTCCTCGACTTCTCTGACTTTGCTTCTGAGTAAGCTTCTCTTCTAAATGGATGATTTGATCTTGAATACCAAATCTAAAACCATTTATATATCTAACAATTTTCTTAGCATTATCTTCTACATGACTAACTCTAATATCTAACATATAGAACTCCTTAGTATATTCCCTGATTGACATGGATTTTTATTTAAAATAGGTCTCCTAAGGAAAATAATAAAATAATAGTTAAAATAATAAGATAAGACTTATGAATTTTTAAAGGAAATGAAAGGAAACTATTATTTTAATTGTATTTTCGGTTTATCTCCATGCAGGTTCATTAAAATTTCAATAATAGACACTTGTTGTATGCATAATTAAATTCCACATCCTAATGAGTACCCACTCTACATACTTCTTAGTAGATCCACATTAAAAAAAGTTGAAATACATGAAAAAACTTGTTGAACACGTTTTTTCATGTACTTTCAGTTTTTATTATATCTACTTTCGGGGAGATATATTGTAAGTTGTCTTAATCAAATTTATGTGAATTTTAATTAGTTGTTTTAAATTAAATCATTTTATTATAGTTTTA
>APFE031618246.1:57059-69914 GCA_000404065.3 Pinus taeda | reverse complement strand
GTAGATGTTATGTCGTTTTATATTGAATTTTTTAATTATTCACCATCGATATGACATGACTGTGTCACAGGTTACGCTGATCTCAGCCAATTTTCCTAGTTTCAAACAGCTCTAGCGAGTTATTTCACCATCCAAATGATATAACCATTTTAGAGGTTAATCCAATCTCCATCGATTTTGTTAAGCTTCCATAGCCATTCCACGAGAAAACAACGAGTTTACCATCGAGAGAAGATGCTATGAGCGTGAAGGTAAGTGAACTATTCTTAGTTTTTCTAAGGGTCCAAGCAAGGGTAGGTAGGAACAAGAGATCTTAAATTCAGGTCCTAAGAGGTCTGCCCTTAGTTCCACCCACCATTGATAATCAAACTCAAGGAAGTAAGGCCACAACCTAGAGATACATTTTAGGAAAGTCAGGTATTGTTCATTATGAAGGAGTGAGACACTTTATCCTTGTAGCTAAGACCCCTTACATTAGGGACACACACTCATTTGAATCGATAAGGATGGAGAACACTCCTTCCTTTCTAGAGAGAGATCATAAACAAAACAAAAAGATATCGGCCCTTATATGTGTAAGCGGGTCCTCTCCTTCCACATGGGCATCATTGGGGGAGAAGTACCATACCACATGTATTCATATTGGGTGATATATATTGAGGAAAAAACGACATAATATATTAAACATATAATAGTGGGTAATGAGTTTTTATATTGGTAGGTATAAAAAATGGAGCTCAAAGTTAATGGAAAAATATAAAGAGGCATAAAAAATATTAATGAAAAAATGGATACCTACAATATTTGCTGAAAGTAGGGGTTTCTTAAATTGGGAAAGTGTACTAGGTTCGTATTGGTAGGGGGTTAAATAATATGCGTTTTAGAGGTATTTTATAATATGTACTCAAATTGACGATATTGTTTAGTATTCCACGAACACACGTGATATGTCAGAGGTTCATTGAGTGAAGCCCTCATGGATCCTTCTTTCTCCATATAATAACTAAGATGAATGAAGGAGCCAGTAGAATAAAAATTGATCGGTCAAGTGAAAGGTCTTACCTAGTTTGAAAAATATCTCGACATGAAAAAAAGTCCCATTCCTTTGCGAAAGTGCCATAAGAGGTACTAAATCCATGGGATCAAATAATGTTGCTATCATTCTTAAAGTTCCTACTTTTTTTGGAGTGATGATTTTATAGATTGTAGGCTTCTTCGTGGTGCCTAATGTGATTTTTGCAACATCATTAACACCCACAAAAGAAAAAGAGAAGGCCCTCCTTTAACTCCATCTCCTCGTCCTCATCGTATATCTTCATAGGCATTCAAGTTCAAAAAATTAGTGACATGCACATTTCATGGAAGTAAGGTTGGGAAGCTCATTAATCCAAGTGTAGTGATTTGCAAAGGGTCATTTCAAAGGAGGTCATCAATATACTACTCTGGTTCAGGCTTGTAAAATATTGGAGATGTTTCCCATGGGAACATGGGAACATGAGTGTTATGCATATATCTATAGGAGAAATATCATATCATGAACCTGACAGTTGTAGTTGTATGCACAATGCACTCCAATCATCATGTATTTCCTACATGATTGTTATCACTGGGCTTCAACCCTAGAATTCATTTGACCAGATGGTTTGGATGCTATGAGTGTTGCATGATCGTCGACCCCATTCAAGCCTTCTTCTTTCCTGCAACTATATTTTCCTATTCCTGACGTTGACAAATATTTATCGACAGTGAACAATGTCAAGTGATAAAAAATTCTCATTTTTGGATTATATGTGTGTGTGTGTGTGGAAAATAATTTTATTGAAGGTAGGTTTAGCTAAAAATAGAAGTATTTTTTGTGTCTTTTATGTTTAAATTTGTTTTCTCATTTTAAAATAAAATTCAAAAATATTTAGTTAGAAATAAGACTTATTTTCTTGGACCCAAAAGCTAAAAATTGATCAGAATAAAAATATGTTTACTTTGAAATAAATTTGTGATTCATTTCAATTAACTTAAAAAACTATTTAAATAAAAATAATAATCAATAAAAAAAGACTACCTTCAGTGTTATTAACAGATAAAAATTATAATAAATTACATCCATCTCATTTAAAAAAAATTAATATATTATATTATTCTACTAAAATTAATGAAAAAAAGTGAATTAGATTGATTTAGGATTTAGTGTTGTTTGTTGAGCATTCCCCTCCTCTTGCCTATAAATCTACAACATTATATCTAACATACCATAAAATTATTAAAATTCTTATTTCAAATTTTATAAAATGTCTTTCGCACTTTGGATAAAATTTCTGTTGATTTGAATTCCAAATTCCACTTTCAATAGACATATGATCCCATCCCTTTTTTTATTTTCCTCAACAAAATATTTACTTATTTGAATAAATCCCACGACATAAAAGCCCCTTTCCATATAAATTCGAGTTCCAGTTTCCACTGATATACAATATCATTTCTACTCGAAAGAAAGAGGGATTGCGATCAGTTTTTGTGTGTGAGATATATTAACATATGGTTCACATTTTTGGAAACTAAATCAATTATATAAAAATAGGTTTCCATTTCTGTGGTTGGTGTTGATTAGATGAGAATTTCTACACCAAGAATAGCCTAATCACTCTCAACTAAACCTTTCTTGAGGATATTTTTTATAAAATTAAATTAAATCAACTAAACCTTTCTTGAGGATATTTTTTATAAAATTAAATTAAAATCAAGTTATGCTAGGAATTCAATGTCAACCCTAAAATGAGTTGATAGACCTTGTCAACTTAATGTCTTCAAAAATTGACATCTGCTTCCATTGTTGGGAACCGCTCTTAGAGTTGTCATTTTCTTCATTTTCTTATGCACTAGATGTGTTTGATATGACTAAGATTTTATACCAATCTTTAAGAGTGGATTGTTTATTATGATCATCAATAATTTTAGTTGGGCTACCTAGAATGTGAACATCAATATTTTTAGTTGGATTGCCTAGATTGTGAACATCAATTAATTTATTTTTGTAGCATGGGAGAGTTATTTCTGAAATGTATTTATTGTTGGTATTGTGATCATAAAAAAATACTTGAATTGGGTGAAGAAGATTAATCCTGCATTGTGGTTGAGATCAAATTCCAACCAAGTTGGTTGGGAAAGGAAATTATCATCTGCAAAATTGAGAAAATATTGAGGATTGAAAGCAACCAAAATACCATTAAAAAATTCAAGGAGGATAGGCACTCGATGAAAGAACAATCCAATAAAGTGTTTGATGAGAATATTATTATTCATTTGGTTGATTTAGGGGGGCGATGTTTTTAATTCTTTTTAGGAATTTTTTATAGATTTAGTGAGAAATCTATGTGCAAGGTTTTCAGTTGTGAAATATTCTCAACTATGTGAGAATATCAGGGATATATGATATGTGTAGATCTCATAGAGATGTTAGGAATTACGAGATCCTCGAATAGGAATTAGTTGAGTAAATCATGCATTTAGTATAATCCATAATTATGTAATTAATCCATAAATATAAGCATGCGAGGAGTGTGAGAAAGATAAAATTGAAATTGCACATAGCAATATATTCTCTATTATACATGAATGAGGAAATTACACACATATTTATACAATCAATAGTCTCAAGATAGGAATTCTATCTTGGACGTACACTAGTGTGGTTGAGAGATTCTCTCAACCACACACTAAACTAGGAGAAACTAAATTCCTATTATGTAGGAACAAACTCCTCAAATGGAGATTTACAACCGTAGACAAGAAGGAATTAATTATTTATAACTCCCCCCCTTAATGACTACTTGTCATGATAGTCAAATCCACCACCGTCACGCGAATTGCATGTACAAAACTTCCAAAAAACAAAGAGAGATCAGTTCCTTTCTAAGCCAAATATTCATGTCCAAATAACAATTGCAAATAGTTGTGCTAATTGCGCCTTTCGACGCAACTGTAAGATAGAAAAGTGCACCAACCCTCTTATGCTAAGACACACCAATATCTGAGACCGTGAGCCAGGTGTTACTGCAGTCCACCTGCTCCTATGAGCACAAAGCTGTCGTGTACACGTTAGCCACTCAGACAATATGCCACCACCAGGCAAGCCCGATCTACCACCACTGGGCAAATCCGCCAACTTCAATATACCACCACTGGGCAAGTCCGATCTGCCACCACCGGGTAAATCCGAAACTTAAATGTGCCACCACCACGCAAGTCCTGTAGCCACTAAGGCTCTATATGTGGTTTCTGGCTCACCACAAACCATCTCTTTACAGTGACAAAAGATGGTTTCAGGCTGACCATAAACCATTACAAAGTGGTTTTAAGATCACCACGAACTTTCAAATGCCTTTACAAGGCTTACATTCCATACTTCAACATTTGGAGTTTCTGGGTACATATAACAAACAACTTGCTTATAACATGCTAGGGAGTCTATTCCACAAACCACACACTAACTCAAAACAAACAACTATTTTGTTGTCCACCATAAACGTTGTTGCTGCTTCATTACCTCATCTTCTCCTACATCATGGGCATCCTTATCTGTTCAAATAACTTCTTGGAACTCCATGCTTATCTTGTCATTTGTTAGAGTCATGAATTCTAACAAAACAACTTTACCTAAATTGAGTTAGCTAGCCTCAATAAGGCTCAATAATATTTAAACATGATTCCAAGAAAATAAATAAAACATGAACTCTTCACATTAATTTCTTTTTCTGTCCAACGAATTCTCCAGAGGAAGAACTAACATTCAAAAGTCCCAGGTTTATAATTCCCGTGCTAAAACAGATGCAGTAGTTGTCCCATCACCTGCTAAATCATTGGTCTTACTTGGAACTTCCTGGATCAAAGCTGCTCCTCTAGGTCTCAACATAACCCCGGCCGCATCAACCAATTTGTCAATGCATGTCTACAATGCAACGCGGGACATCTAATCGAAGGCAATATCCTTTGTCGTCGCTCTCACAATAAGTGACTACGACAGACTCAACAGATGTGGTTAAACACCAGCAATGCCACAAAGGCTCAAACTATTTTGTTGCCACACCATAGTTAAATTCCCACCAGCGCTTCGATATCTCCTCGGCTCTGTTTCTCTTAATGACAGTGGGCAACGAACCAAAGAAACGGCCATATCAACGTATGGCTAGAACGAACTCCACTTCTGATCGCCAGACTTGACCTCGCGACCACCATCGAACCCTCTGTTTGCAGACTTCTGATGCCATTTGAGGCATTAACTTCCTATAGAGTGGCATGAATGTGCTAATTTAGCAAAACCCACAAATTTCGGATTGATATTTGGTCTCCAGGTCTCTGATTGCAGAAGTGAATTAATGCAGAAACCCCACGTGAGCTGAGATGCTAATCCCGCAAATGAAAAATCTATGGCCAGTCCCATTTCTCTTCTGTGCTGAGATCTTCCCACCGCCGCAACATGCAACACTGCAAATAGTGTTCCTCTCTCTTGGCACGTGGCCACTCACGTTCCAACGTGGCCACTCACATTGCTCTGCTCCACGCCCACACATACAGACTTTGACACCGTCTGTCTCATCAACCAACGACGGAGTCACGGGCCGCTAAGGCAAGAATGTCAACACACGACACAGTTCCGCTACACGTCATTTCTACGTTCTCTTTGATGTCATTGGTGATTTTCATAGCCTCCACTCTAAGAGATAAGTTGCGCACAACTGTTTGCTCACCCGATTTTGAGTTCAGCAACACGGACCCATTGCATCCCTGGACAAAACATTCGTGGAATTGGGGCCTCAGCAATCGCATAGGCACTCACAGGTCCAACAGGAAGTAATTTCCAGATATCACAGATCAGCATCAACAGAAAGGCCAAATGGTTTAAGGCATACGGCCAGACGACTATAGCAATCCAAGAGGATCAATTTTCGGGCATGTAACTAAAAACCAGTTGAACACCTAATAACTCCATCCAAATCTAGCCAGTCGACCCCATCTTGGAAGAAGCCATGAATCGTGAGCTCCATATTACGTAATGGAATCGTAAGACCAGGTGCTCGAGGTCATGACCAAGCTCATCGATAGGGATCCAGCTTTCAATTACCAAATCTTTCACAATCTTCAAGGATTTCAGCAGATAGGGGAATCATGGATATCTCCAAATCGGTAATCTCCACGGCAAATTTCCTCTAATCAATACAGTTTCCACAGCTCCACATAGGCCAAACTATTTCCAAGCTGCCACCACTCGACCTCTGGCTGCATCACCAACTCGAACTCCATTGAACCGTCGGTTTGACCAAGCTGCACCAATTGTTGCCTCCACAAAACTATGGCGCCCACAATAAAACCATTCACCTCCACTGACAAATCCGAGAGATTGGACCAAGGTCATCCTAGAAGCCACACCAACCCGACCACGAACCAGATAGCAACAACGTATTTATGAGGTTTAGATCCATGCTTATTGGGCACGCTGTAGTTCCAGAATACTAAGAAGTTTCAACTTTCATTACTAAGTTGTCAACTTGTGGACGGCCACTGATCGAAAAGGCTCCCAAATGTCATACCACTACCAAGTCCAATTGAAGGAGAAGGTTGTGTTGTTACTACTTTTAAAGCTCATGGTCTATTATGAATGGTGCTTAGTCTAGTCAATCCTCGAACAGGACCACTATTACCAATGCTAGGAGTAGTAGTGAGGTATATCCGTCGGCCATTTGAAGCAACGACAACAATATGTAGCCATTTCGACTCCATTGTAGACACAGTTTCAATTGATACTATAGATGTCTTAGACAACCTAAAAGCAGCTCTGCCCCCTGTTGACCGACTACCATCATAGTGTCCATCCCTCTGATCACTCAAATTCTTCTCTTGGTCCAAAACGTTGCAAGAAGTCCTCAAGTAAGGACCTTGGTGCATTGGAATCTAGCAACCTTTTCTATATATCTACAGGTCGATTAAACACAATTTCCATCAAACCCATTATACCAAAAACAACAACTCTCCTCCTGGGAAGAAGATGTTGTGTAGCTAAATCACCACGAGCCCATAATTTCTTGGCTCATGTCATTTCACTTGACTCTCCAATGTTTCTAGAGTCACATGGCTCAAGAACCGAAGCTTAAACAGCAGTCTCTCTCTCTGGCGATGGCAAGACATCAGAGATGGAAAGTGTTCTACCCTCAACTGACAAAGGAGAAACTGTTTCTCTCTGTAAGGGGCCTGGGTCTTCTTCTATGACGAATTCTATTCAATGCTCAGCAAAATTCATTCTATTATCGGAATCAAACTGCACAGCGAACGAACGGTGGAATTCTAATGTAATCATGCCGACCTCTGTGCTCTATAAAGACGCCCGCAGGCTACCATCGATCCGCCACAACACAAATTCAATAACACCTTATTTGTTTGATAGATCAAATCACTCCACCACTAAAGAAGATTAACTCACTCAATCGATAGCAGATCCACGCAGTGGTTAAACTGCACCTCCTCCTTCACGGTGAAGTGCTCCAACAAAGATCCCCCTTGTTGCGACCTCGTCCACGTGTACAAGAGACAACGCCTCCACAACTAGTCGCTCAAGCACTTGAACAAACCACAAAAAAAAAATTGATTGACAAACAACATATAATAAACTCTTTATTTTCCCTCAGCCCAGGAGGGGCCAAGCCCAGGAGGGGCCAGGCCCTCACAGGCTCTGATACCAAGATAAAATTGCACACAGCAATATATTCTCTATTATACTTGAATGAGGAAATTACACACATATTTATACAATCAATAGTCTCAAGATAGGAATTCTATCTTGGACATACACTAGTGTGGTTGAGAGATTCTCTCAACCACACACTAAACTAGGAGAAACTAAATTCCTATTATGTAGGAACAAACTCCTCAAATGGAGAATTACAACCACAGACAATTAGGAATTAAATATTTCTAACTGAGAAATAGTGTAAAACAGAGAGTTAGATAGTGTTAGACAGTGTTAGATAGTGTTAGAAAGAGCTAAGTAGTGGAGAGAATAAATCATAGCATGAGATGTTCTGAATATATATGTAAATACTTTAATGAATGAAAGGAGTTTTGTGTCCAAAACGTGTTTCTGGGTGATCTTTTTTTATGTAATTTGTTTTCATTGATTCCTTAAATCGTAGGTGAATCTCTATTAAATACAAAATATAATCTCGAGATAGACTAAACATGGCGGAAGTGCAAATTCTTGGCAGAATGAGGAAACCGTGATAAATTCGTGAAGAAACCCGAAAGAAGATCAGGATCATCCGATCGACATATCCAATAGATCTACAGTCATCACATGCCAACAAGTGTAGACATTAATTCCAAAATCGAACACAATAGTTTATAAAAATGAGACAATAGCTCCGTTAATCATGACCATTAGCTTGAATAATTCAGATCTAAGCGTAATCGCATCAGAAAATGCATGAGTTTTAATATAAATTTCAGACACGATATTTTACGAAATACGATTTAATCCAGTTCGATTGTGGATCAATCATATATGTTCATTATGAAGGAATGAGATCCGACGGATATCACTCTCGAAGATGTGTCCTTCTTAATTTAGAATTCGGACATGATAAGGTTTAAACCGGATTTTAATTTGTTTGGGATCTGTCAAGAGGTTGAGGTTTGTTAGTTAATTAAGTAGGGGTTTAATTAATTTAAATCATGTGAATTATGTAATAGATGCGGCTTCACTTCACCAAAGATGTATACGTGGGCCCATAACCCACAGGTATACATGAGAAATCTGTAAAGACGCAACCTTGCTGCATCAAAGTGGTACGAGAGAATAAGAAGATTATGCGCAAAGTATGATTTGTCAATGTTATTCTTTATAATTTTTGTGCAGAGTAACAATAAAGGAAGATAAGAATATTTGCAGCATCTAGAGTAAGGAGTGCTCATATGGTTCCAGAGCAGAGAACCAGAGAGATGCTGAAAGACTAGGTTGAGGAGAGAAGCTTAGTGAGGTGTTGTGTAGCAAGAAGGAGACTTGTTACTGTAGAGGCTGATTGTAGCTCACAAGTTAAAACTGTTAGAAAGATAAGAAAGCATATGGCAAGGAAAATTAGAGGCACAACGGAAGCAAAGGGAAACATAGAGGAGTCAATTTTAGAATTTGATTGAGGTAAATATTTTCTTTTATTGAATTTTGAATATTGATTTGAGTTTGAAGAATTACTGGAAAATGAGCATGGAGAAACTTAGGAAAGTTTCAAATAAATGCGAGATGAGTTAGGAAGAGCATAGGATAAGTATTCCATAGATGAGAGGAGAGTTGGATATACTACAGGAATGGTTTCAAGAGAAAGAGAATGAAGACTGAAGACATGGTTAGAGAATAAGGAAACGGGTCAAATGGAATCTATTGCAACAGAAATGGAATGTTATGTTGATGAAAAAACTTGAACAAATACATATTTCTTTGTTGGAGAAGGAAAGGTTCATAGGAATTGAGTCACATCACAGAGTATTTGTTGAAACCCAGAAATTTCATGGTGGGAATTTGGTGCTTGAAGCATCAAAAGAGACAGAAAGGTATGGTATTCTTAAAACTAATAGTTTGTTTGTGAATGCAAGTATGACACTAAATAAGGAATTTGTTGCTATAGAGATAGCTAATGACCATTGTTATGATCAATAGGTCTTTTGTGAACCTGAAGGAAATTGGGATGATTATTTTTCATTCCATGAAGTTGAGTTTGTAGCTCAATTAGAGAATGAAATAGTAGCTAAAGGGATAGAAGCCAAATAAGTTGAGACCAGAGAAACTATAACAAAAGGAGGGAAGGACACCATAGTGAACATCAAGTGTGTTGATGTGATTAACAAAGAGGAACTACTCCTAGAGCATGGTGGAGAAAATTGCATTACAGATATACAGAATTTGCTTGACAGTTCGAGTGATGACGATGGTGAACTTTCAAATTTAGTTCTTACAAATCTTAGCACGGCAAAGTTACTTGGCAAAGCTATAGGTGCAGATAGTGAGCCATTTCGAGACTTGTTCAAAATTGGAAACCAGGAAAATGGGTATTCAAGATTCCACATGCAGTTCACGAGTCTATATTTTGAGAACAAAGGATGATGTGGTATGGAAATTCAAGAGTCATGTTAAATAATTCTATGAAGATATTATTCTGTGAATTTAATGCCAAACTACATAATGATGTTATTCCTTTGAAGGACCATCAGCAAATAGAGTTTGGAATCGTGGAGGTAGCAAGTCATTCGGACTTGTAGATGTCACATTACTATAGAAAAGTGACAGACCTCATAGAGAGGAGTCTATGTTTTTTCTCTACATGGGGAGTCTCATGCAAGAGCATCCCACTCATAATATTATTGTTCATTTGGTTGATTTAGGGGGGTTATGTTTTTAATTATTTTTGGGAATTTTGTATAGATTGAGTGAGAAATCTACATGTGAGGTTTTCGATTGTGAAATATTTTCAACTATGTGAGAATATCATAGATAACTTATATATGTAGATCTTGTAGAGATCTTAGGGATTATGAGATCCTCAAATAGGAATTAGTTGAGTAAATCATGGATTTAGTATAATCCATAATTATGTAATTAATCTATAAATATAAGCTTGCGAGGAGAGTGAGAAATAGTGTAAAACAGAGTGTTAAATAGTGTTAGACAGTGTTAGACAGTGTTAGAAGGAGCTAAGTAGTGAAGAGAATAAATGAGAACCTAAGATGTTCTAAATATATATGTAAATACTCTGACAAATGAAAGGATTTTTATGTTCAAAACGTGTTTCTGCGTGATGTTTTATTATGTAATTTATTTTCGTTGATTCCTCAAATCATAGGCAAATCTCTGTTAAATA
The DNA here is from genome assembly GCA_000404065.3 of Pinus taeda. NCBI lineage: Eukaryota > Viridiplantae > Streptophyta > Pinopsida > Pinales > Pinaceae > Pinus > Pinus taeda. The sequence goes on along the minus strand of APFE031618246.1, from coordinate 59,022 downwards.
CAGAATATAATCCAGAGACAGACTAAACTTGATGGAAGTGCAAATTCTTGGTGGAATGAGAAACCCTGAGAAATTTGCGAAGAAACCCAAAAGAAGATCAGGATCGTTCGATCGACAGATCCAACAGATCTACGGTCATGAAATTCCAACAAGCGTAGACATTAGTTCCAAAATAGGACGCGATAGTTCATAAAACTGAGTTAATAGATCAGTTAATAATGACTTTCGGCTTGAAGGATTCAGATCTAACGGTAATCCCATTGGAAAATGCAAGAGTTTTAATAAAAATTTTGGAAGCGATATTTTATGGAATATGATTTAATCCAGTTCAATTCTAGATCGATCATAGCGGTCCATTATGAAGGAATGAGATCTGACGGATATCACTTTGGAAGATGCATGCTAGTTAATTTAGAATTCAAACTCGATAAGGTTTAAACCATATTTTAATTTGTTTGAGATCCATCAAGAGATCGAGGTCTGTTAATTAATTAAATAGGGGTTTAATTAATTTAAATCATGCGAATTATGTAATAGATGTGGCTTCACTTAACCAAAGATGTATATGTGGGCCCATAACCCACAGGCCTACGTGTGAAGTTTGTAAAGACGCAACCTTGCTGCATCAGTGTTCAAGAAGCATCTACATGCTTATCTAGGCATTTGTCAACATTTTGAAAATATGGTGGTACGTTAAGAGGACTTTAATCTAGGAAATCGCTATGGCAAAACATGTTTCAATTAAAGTTGTATCATGATAGTCGACCTTTCCAAAAATTCATACATCCTAAGTGCACTTGCCACATGTGATAATTATTGTTATGTCATTCATTTTGTCATTTTCAAGCTTACTAATTTACCTTCTAAACTTATGTGATATAACAAATATTGAATGAAAACATCTTCTAGGAGAGGTTTTTGTAAATATTTCTAGTGTTTTAAAATTGGACAAAATGACTACAAAAAACCCTGATTTTGGAAGTGAGAGTTTTATTGATTTTTAGTATAACTAAAAACTTTCATTGGTTTTTAGTATAAATAAAAACTCTAGGTAGATTTAATAGAGGGTTTTTCCATAGTGTGCTTGACGTAGTACTTATGTTTATAATGAACAAGTGAGTAATGTGCTAACATGCACTACTTCCTAAAAATCCCAATAATTGACACATGCATGTGATATATTTTAATTAGCTTCATGGGAATTTTAGATATGAAAAGTATTGGGGAATTATATCACTAACACACATTGGTGCACTACATTTATGATATAAAATGATGAACATTGTGTATGTTATAAAGCCTTATGTGTATTTTATACCATGAAAGCATGGATGCATACTTCATACATTAAAATAATAATGTGTATGACAACTTAAATGCTATAAATTTTTAAAATATAAAAAGAAGGTATAAACAACTTTGTTGCTAATTTCACTTGTTTATTTGTGGCATTGTTAAATATTTAGAATAATTTTGAAAAGTATATTAGCTTATTAATTTAAATTAATATTAATGTTGGAAAAATAATAAACCTCATTAGTTTATTCATTTATGAAACTACTAAACATGTGAAATGGTTGAAGTATTTGTAAAATGTGTTATGTATATCATGTTAGATTCATATGGATGAATTAAAAACCACATTACCTTATTCATGTGTGGTATTTCATGCTAAAATGAAATAAGGACAATAAAATATGAAATATAATTTATTGGTGGAGCTGTTAAGTATGTCAAGTAGTTAAAGTATTTGTACAAGGTTAGGGAGCAACTTATGATGTTAGATTGATAGGAATGAATTAAAAACCTCATTACTTTATCCATTACTTTATTAGTTTTTTATCCTTCAGGTTAAATTGATACCAAGAAAATAAAACATGAGGTACTTCTTCTCATTTTGAAGATAGAAGTACATCAAAGAAGGCTCAATAATACCACAAAAACATATAGCCTAAAATCTTGG
>APFE031618246.1:0-26055 GCA_000404065.3 Pinus taeda | reverse complement strand
GGGAATAATGCCAGAGCAGGCCACTAAAATAATACATTTCCTCAATAACCGCACTAGGGAGGAACTGGCAGCTTTGGAGATAAACAGCAGAATAGACACCATCCTGACAGCTAAAAAGGTGCTGACCTTAAGGAACTTCACTCAAACTCTGGAGAGAAAATTTCAGGAAATGAAAGCAGAGATTGATGAATTCAGGGCAAAAATGACAATATTACAGGATAAAGGACTGCCAAGCCTATTGACTAGCACAGGACAGCTACTATCATATAATCAGTATATGACAAGGATCAATAGTTATGTTGAAAATCAAATAACAGCATCCAGCAGCTCCACAGAAGAAGCAGGGCCTCCCTCTGGGCAGTCTCTGTATGACAAGTTAGAAAATCTGTTTTTTATTGAACATGAGATAAATCATCTGTTTGATGTGCCTCCAAACTTCTACAGATATACAGAGGCAGATGAAACACTGGTGAAAATAAGGAGGCATTAGCTACCTCCAGCTAATTGGTGGCAAGCAATGGTGGAAATCTTGCCCAGATAATGCCACTATGATTATTCCTTTTTGAAGAAAATCAAGTTTTCAGTCACGGTACAGGTTAGCAGACACATCAGCACACAGGTATTACAGGGAGCATCCGTACAAGTGACTCACCAACGCACCCAGACAGCAGGCTCAATTAACGCAGAGTTAAAGGCATAGCTACAACCCACTTTCTTGAGCCATAAAGTCAAAACATGTCTGACAGAAAGATAGCGGCCATCTCAGCATTAAATGTTGTAGTTATGTTTTCATTTACTTTTGTAAGAGAGTTGGTGGTCCAATTTATTACACAATAACTCTCTATTGAGATATTTTGTACCCTATTTTGTATATATATCCCCTCAGATAACGTATTGAGGGACAGTTGTAGTGAAATTCTTTCTGAAGAGCTCTATTGTATATTTTGAGACATTTTGATAATACAAATTGCTGGTGGAGATTTCTGGTTCCTATGTTGTCTAAAGATGGAAGTGAATAGCTCTGTTTTGTTGTAGAATTCCTGTGTCATTTGCTGGAGCAATAAGTTTCTCTGAACTGTGTATGTGTTTTCTGTGTATTCCATAATTCTTATGTTTTCATAATCTTAGCAAGTAGAGAAAAAGAATAGCTTAGGATTTGTTTTGAAACACCCTATGTTCAATCTCTATTTCTAAATATGTTTTCTTCTGGATTAGCCATGGATATGAATTCTTGATTGCTCATGTCTAAACTAATTCTGTCATGGTGAAAATTGTTTAAGAATTCTTAACTGCTCTTAAGCAATACTTTCATTTTTCTTTGTTAGCATAGTGAAAGATTATTAACTGCTTTTCACTCACTAATTCCATAATTTCATCAAAAAAGCTGGTAAATTGCTTCACATATGCCTATCTGGCTTTGCAGCAACACTCTGCTTTCATAAATCTACTTCAGCAGCACAAATATCTCAACTCCATTGCCCAATGGACCAAACTGTTCTATGATCTATATTTTAGTTCTGCCTGGATTCACCAACCCACCAAACTCAAAACAAAACAGTACACCATAACTAGCCTAAAAACATTCATCAAACAAAGCTAAATTATAAAGAGAGAGCCTTCTCTGGTTGCAGGTAGGCTAGGACCTGTAGCTAAAAGATTGGTCAGTGGTTACCTCGGTCCTATTCCCTTTAGGAAGCAGGGAACAACCTGAGTGTTAACACTTGGAAATTACAAACCCCAAATAAATCAATTCATCCTTCATAAAACTATATTTTTAAAAATTTATTAGCAACTTTTCATTTTGTACAACACCCATAATAGACTTGAGGTGTTGTAAATATTCTTATCTTGTCATGTTGTACAATAGAATATCATCCAGGTAAACTATAATAAATTTCCTTATCAATTATTTTAAAACTTCATTCATGAGATGGATAAAAGTTTTCGGCACATTTTTTAGATTAAAGGGAATCACAAACCACTTATATAACCCACGGTTAGTTTTAAATGTAGTTTTCCCTTCATCTCCTTCTCTTATATGAATTTGATGATACTCGCTTTTTACATCAATATTTTCAAAAAGTTTTCGGCACATTTGTTAGATTAAAGGGAATCACAAACCACTTGTATAACCCACGGTTAGTTTTAAATGTAGTTTTCCCTTCATCTCCTTCTCTTATATGAATTTGATGATACTCGCTTTTTACATCAATATTTTCAAAAACTTAACGTGGCTTAGGCACTGAATTAAATCATGAGTTCATGGGAGTGGAAACCAATACCGGACACTAATTTTGATAATAGCCTCAGATTTGGTACACATCCTCCAGCCACCGTTCATTTTTTGGACAAGGACTAAGATTTTATTTAACGAGACCTTTATCTAAAAAATACTAAACCTTCCATTTCACCTCTTTATTTTGTGGTAGTTTCATTCGATTGGCTACTTTATTTGGTAGAGTGGATCCTAGAATCGAATCAATGTGATGGCTAATGCTTCTAACAAGAGCCAGATTACTTGGTAGCTCAGCTAGAATAATGTTAGCAAACTGATGTAACATGCTTCTAATTTCTTGAGGAAGGTCTTTCAAATCGGTATTGGTGAGAATTACCCATGTTTTCCTAATTATATAAAAGTGTACCTCTTCTCTTTTTCTTCTTGCAACAACTCTTTCCCACTCAAAAGCAACACACTAGGAATTTTGCTTCATCCTTAACTAGTTCATCTGGTAAAGGCAACAAAACATGCTTCTTTTCATCGTTTTTAAGTGTGTGTGTATTCTTCCCACGATTATGAATGGCTTTCCTATCATATTTCTATGTCCTCCCCAATAGCATATGGAAAACATCCTTCGACATTACATCACAAACAAATTCATCCTTATACCTTCCAATTTGGAGCTCTACTCTATACTATGCATTAATCAAAACTTGGTGGCCTTTTTGTAACCAACGCACTTTGTAAGGATGAGGATGTGTTGTATTTTTCAAATTCAAATTTTCTACCATTTCAACAAAAACCAAGTTATCAATACTTCCACTATCAATTACAATCTTGCAACAATTACCTTTAGACTTACACATACTTCTGAATAGACTTATTTTTTTAGCTAGCTCTTTAGCTTCCTTTTTCCCCTTCATCATCACTCTTTTCATTAACAAAGATTCCCCTATTTTAGGAAATTCTTCAATGATAACTAGATTTCCATCTTCTTCCACAACATAAGCACCTATCTAACACGTTGGTGCATTCTTAGGATGTCCCCAAGACATATTTTTGAGTTTCCCATATCATAAACATCTAGGATGATAATATCTTCCTTAGCCTATGCCTTTGGAGAATGATATTATCCCTCTTGAATCACCTCCCCATGGTGGTTTACTGTTGGAGCTTCCTCTCTCTTCTCTCGTAGACTAGATTCTTTTTCTTTCACTTTGTTGTCATTTTCTTCTTGCAGGACTTCTTCCTCGACTTCTCTAACTTTGCTTCTGAGTAAGCTTCTCTTCTACCTTCAAAGCAACTTGATATGCGTCCTCAATCGTGTTCAAAGATAAATGGATGATTTCATCTTGAATACCAAATCTCAAACCATTTATATATCTAACAACTTTCTTAGCATCATCTTCTACATGACTAACTCTAATATTTAACATATAGAACCCCTTAGTATATTCCCTTATTGACATGGATTTTGATCTAAAATAAGTCTCCTAAGGAAAATAATAAAATAATAGTTAAAATAATAAAATAAGACTTATGAATTTTTAAAGAAAAATAAAGGAAACTATTCTTTTAATTGTATTTTCGGTTTATCTCCATGTAGGTTCATTAAAATTTCAATAGTATATACTTGTTGTATGGATAATTAAATTCCACATCCTAATGAGTACCCACTCTACATACTTCTAATTAGATCCACATTGAAAAAAATTGAAAATACATGAAAAATCAGGTTGAACACACTTTTTTGTGTATTTTAATTTTTATTATAGCTACTTTTGGGGAGATATATTGTAAGTTGTCTTAGTTACATTTATATGAATTTTAATGAGTTGTTTTAAATTAAATCATTTTATTATAGTTTTAAAATAGTATTGAAAATATATTATACTAAATTATATTCTATTAATTTTATTTTATTTTACTTTAAATTTTTTTTACAATGATTTCGATTTGGTTTAAAAAATTAACCAATAATTATTCTGGTTAAAAAGTTTAATGTAATTTTTTATTGGGGTTAAATGTTATCTTTGTAGAAATAAAAGTAAAAAGATAATTAATTAATTAATATTTTTTAATCAACTTCCACTTAGATGTTTTGTGGTTTTTTATTGAATTTTTTAATTATTCACTATCGAGATGACAACGTGCTGCTTGCATACACACTTCATAAATCCCCACAATGGTGGTGCTGGAGTTTGCCTCCTCGCAGCATACACTCATTTGGCCAATTTTGTGATCTCATTGAATCCACTTACCATCATTTTGATCCAAAACCTCTTGAAAAAAAATTGTTACAACAACGAAAGGCCCCGCATGAATCACCTATGGAATTTTGGGACCACTTCCATGTGTTGCAATTTCAAGCTCTGAAAAGTCAGATGAAATTCTAGTATCTCATGGACACATTTGTGTACTGTCTTACCAAATATGTCATTCCTAAAAGAAAGTTCAAGCCCAAGCCCCACTTAGCATACTTCGGTGATGGAGCTACGCAATCACAAATGGACATGGTCGCTATCACAAGTGACTCTCAGTTGTCCCCTCATCAATCATCTCCACAGCTCCAGAGTGATGTGGGAGAACAGGCACACACATCCGTTCAATTTTCACATCCTCCCATCATCACTTCTCTTAATTTTCATGCATATTTCATTGCAAAGCCCGTGGGTTCTCACATGCTTGTTTTACCTCAACCTCTGTATCGTGTTTTGTTGATCCTCCATATTGCACTGTCTTGTGTTCTTCCATTCTAGACTCTACACTTGTTATGAACGAGGATCAAGCCATTGACAGAGTTGGTGTTTCACAATCAACCTGCGTTGTTATTCATGAAGAGTATGACTGGGATCTTAAGCATCAATCCTTAGTGAAGGATGAATCCATTCTATCTGAGCCTCATCCATTCTTTCTCAATATCTTTGGTGATTTTTCCATGCCTCATTTCACATGTGTATCCCTGTCTATGGATTCACTCATTTTTTATCATTTTTAGAACACACCAAATGTCATTCCATCATCTCATAACAAAGAGGACAAATTATTCATTGAAAATCCACTTGATTTTTCATCGAATTTTTCCAGAAACACAAAGGGTGAATTTTCCGCTTCTCATATACCCCTCTATTTGATTCATTCTATCATGAGGATGCCGATGAAATCATTGATTTTGTTGATCATAGTTGTCGCAATCTATTTACCCATGTATTTGATCACGATGACGATTCTATCGCAGTTGGTTTTTTCAAGACACCAATTTATGATGGTCTATCTATCGATGAAGTTGAAACCCCATAGGCTGTCGAGGCACTTCATCTGGAGCTGATGGTTATGTCACACCCTCGCTATCGTGATGTTGGTTTCACCTTTGATCAAGAAATTGTTGAAACACCCGAGCCTCCTCATCACTCATCAATATGCATTGAATATCAATCTCACACACAGATTATGCTATCTCCACTCGAACTACATTATCGCATCACTCATGCATTGGAGGAATATTACATTGCAAGTGTACGTGCACGACACAAGTTGTCTATTTCTTTTGTTTGCTTGCATGTCATAGTTAAGAGTATGCATATTCTTAACAACTGCATGCAATGCCACACAACACCATGGCAAGTCCATGGATTGCATGTCATGCACTTGCACTCATGTATGTTCTGTGGACACATTTAAACTCAGAGTGTGTTTGACTTCATTTTTATATCTTTCATGTTTGTTGGTTTGCATAGATGTGTTATTCCTAAACCATTCTTTCACCAACATGGGTCGACCAATGTGCTAATGGATAGATTGGAAGTATCACTTCACATGAGCAGACCCATGCACCATTAGCTTAGGAGTAGGAGTAATGTTTTCTTTTGGTTTTTTTATTGCATTCTTGTTTTCTTCTTAATTTTCATTTTTTCTTACTTTCTTATTTGTCTTCTCACTCACTTTTCTTACACATTTACTTCTGATTTTTATTTGTTTGCTTGTTTACATTCATAGGTTAGTTTAACATGAAACCATGTGTGAACCTTGAAACGAGTTAGGTAAAGTATAAGAGGATTTGTGCAATTAGAAATACTTGGTTATCTTTCATCCTACCTCTATATGAAGAAATTGTTGTCTTCAGTCCACGATATGCCAATGGAAAATACATACTGTTCGAAGTGAACCTTGGTGAAAACACAACTATTGTGTGCTAACTACTATCACCTACTCTAATCAATTGTTTTTCGGTTAATCCTTGTTAGCTCAGTCAAGTAGAGTAAGGTGAAGGGGAAAACCTTAACAAGCACGTCAAAGGTATATACAAACTACTTCTTTGAAGGAACAACCTCTTTTGGTCTTATAATTCAGGATCCCTATTCTTCCTCTGAAATAAATAAGTACTATGCACAAATACAAAAAATGAAAAATGAAAAAAATGAAAAAGTGAAAATTTTTGAAAAAAATTAAAAATGAATAAGGTGAAAGAAGAGAAAGGCTTCTTGCATAGAGAGGTGATGAAATTAACTCCACCGGGGTACTCACGAGGCTTGCTGGCAGCGAAGCGATGCTTGTGTTCCTGTATGACTCCACTGGGGTACTATCGAGGCCTGCTCGCAGTGGAGCAACACTAGAGATGAAACTAAAACTCTAATGACCATACTACTTATGCACCCATATACCCCTCATCCCCTATCGAAACAACTGTGTTGACTTTCCTTGGAATGTGTTTCGATCGACCAAGAGCTTGGCAGATGCTACATCTTACAATCAAGCAAGTGTGGAAACCAAGACAAATAGATAATTGAACAATACTTCAGGAGGTGTTAGAATTGGTTTCCGCAAACAAGGTCCATTGAGAGAGCTAAAGTACTACTAGTGTGTCGCCAAGTTTTGTAGCAGCTATGACCACCCTCCAAAACTTTTCCTTAGCTTTGTTTTGGAGCCTCCCTACCAACCATCCTTAGCAACATGTCTTGCACTGTCAAGTACATAATATTCATTGGTTTTTTAGCGGCTTTCCAGACTATACATGATAGCTTTCTTTGATCCCCTCATAGGGTGCCACTCTGGACTTGGTCCAGCTGCTAGCTGAGCAACTCCCTTAGAAAATTGTGCAATTACAGAGGGAACCAACCTTCCCTCCATAAATTGTGCAAATCTAACTAGCAACACATTGGGCTCAGAAATTGAGCAATCTTGTCAAACAACCTTCCTCTGGAAAACAATGCAATCTAGCCCAACAATGCAACTCAACCAATAAATTCTAGGCAGTAGTGAGTTGCTCCTCCCATAAATTTCGTAATCCCTCTCGACAGCCAGCCCAACTTCCTCCAAGAAATTGTGCAAAAATGCCTCTAAGTCAAGCAGGCTATTACATGTGCCTTCAGGTTGACCAGTTCAACTTGGGACCGAGAAATCTTGACTGGCATGCATGGGCTGATTTTTCTCGAAATAGAAAATATCTACATGCAAAAAGTGTCCCTAGTGTTTAGGTATCTATTTTTAGCAGCTGGCGGTTACATGGAAAGATCGTTTTAGAAACTTTCCTCCAAGTTTCACTTTTTTCTTGATTTGTGGCATGCATGTCATGAGCCTCAAACTTATTTATTCGATGCTACAAATATCATTCTTCATACCAATCTTGGAGCTCTGACATCCCACAGTACATCTAGGAGCCTTCGGCACATCTAACTCAGTTATTTCTGGGTAAGTCACTTTACTTGTCTTTTGCACCACTTCTGTCGCTTTTTGTGTTTTTCCTTGTGTGAGTGCTATCTTCTTAATTTCCATGAATGATTTATGTCGTTTTCATGCATGTTATCTTGTACAAGCACCTTCTCATTTTTCATTAGCATCTCACTATTGTTGCATGCATGACATTGTTTTGCATGAACGATCACTGACTAGGCGACTCGTTTCACACACATGCATGTTGTTCCATTTTCTAAATATTGCACTCTTTGTTTGCATGCATAATCATTCACTCCTCCTTCCACTCAGTATCGCCATGTATTCATGTCCTCATTTTCTTTCAATTACCCATTGGCGGGTCTCGGTAACCATAGCCTAGACTCTGCCTTGCTCGGACAACATTGCGCAATTCTGAGAGGGAAGGCTCTTCCTTGCTCCCAGAAAATGCACAAATCTGGCCAATCAATGCCCCCCAGTCTTGCTTTGCACAATTCTGAGAGGCAGTCACTGGTGGCCCAGAAAAGTGCGCAAGGCAGTCCTTGGGCCTACATCAATTTCTAGTTGAAATTACACATTGCACAATCTCAGCGCCCAGTAAGTTAGTCTAGATTGTTCATTATGCAATTCCAGCAGTCAACCAACCTGTGGATAGTCCGAACTACCTTTTGCGTAGTTCTAACAGTCAGTATCCCACCCTCCCAGTGAAAAGGCACAATTCTGGCTAGTGAGTGCCCTCCAGTCTTGCTTTGCGCAATTCTAAGAGGCAGTGACTGCTGGCCCAGAAAATTGACAATGGAGTCCCTGGACCTGCATCACTTGCCAACTGACATTGTACATTGCAAAATATGAGCATGTAGCAGGCTAGTCTGGATTTGACATTGCACAGTTCGAGTAGTCAACCAACCTCCTAACAATCTGGATTGCCTTTTGTGTAGTTCTCACAGTAAGTCTCCTAGCCTCCTAGTGAAAATTGTGCAATCCTTGTCAGTTGTTCCCTCAGTATGTTGCATGTCATCCCTCAAGTTTTCTTTGGTTTTAATTAACAAATTTATTTCCATGCATGTCACCATGTCTTTAGATATATCAGGTGTTCATTAGTCTGTCAACAGTTCAGTATCATTGGCCTCTAATAGAGAAGGGTCTAAGGACACCGACAGAACTGCAACTAGAGCAGCAGTTGAGCGAGTGTCTATGAGTTTGCCAATATACAAAGACACCAAGCTAATCGTAGACAAAGGTATCAAGAGGAAAATGGTTATTGCAGGTAAATGCCCTATGTGCTAACGTAACCTCCCTCGACTTGAATTTTCAATGAATGGTTCTAGCTCTAACCCTAAAGATGAGGATATTTTCTCTCCTTCACCTATCTTTCCTACCAAGGGATATATTTAGTTCACTCTATTTGTATGGAAGAGATGCTAGGCAAGATGGTGTTGGGTCTACTATTGCTAGTGCTAGGACAAGAAGAGATGCATGCACTACTGGAGAAGTTTTTGAGTGAGTTAATGGTGATTACAAACATTATGATGTTGCTGAAACAATGACAACTGATATTGTTGTATTCTTTTCTCTTTCCTCAGTCACTTCTTCCTCAGATACCTTTGGTACTGGTGCAAAGGGTACTGGTGTTTCAAGTATATCAACCGTTGTTGGGTATCGATCTAGATCTGCTACTGGATCTGGTTGTGGGTATGGATCTCTAACAGGGAGGGATGCTGCTAGTAGATATGCTCCCCATAAGCATACTACTCCTAGTGTTGCTTTTCCTGCTACTGGTATTGGATATGCTTATGGTCGTGGGTATCGAACTACTTCAGCAAAATAATCGACTGCTGAAATTGGATATACTGATCTGGTGGAGAAACTGGGTAGTAAACCAACTCTGCTGCTCGTTCTCCAGAATCAATAGGTGATCCCTTACCAATCAGTCTAGCCTTTTCCCTTCTCAATTAATCTAACCTAGCTATATACGTCGTAGATATGTCAGTTGTACAATCAATCTAGCTCCTATTCTCCCCACCTTTTTTTACCGAATTTACCACATTTTACTAGTTTGACAAGATTTTTACTTCAACATACAACTCTAAATTTTCTAGGGTTTGATAGCATAAACAAAGATTCTAAATATATCAAAACTATAGCTAATAAAACATAAAGTAGAAATAATTGAGGGTCCTATCAGATTTTTCTAATCCAGATGGTGTCTACTCAATATTCTGAGTACAATAATGCAAGCAAAAGACAAAAACTACCAAGGTCCTTTCGGACTTCTATCACTATCATAATCATTATTAGAATCATCCTTGGAGGAATATCCTCTTCCTAAAGTTGCTTCATTCGTCATCTTTAAATATTCGACATTCATCATTTTGGAGTATTCTTCTTCCCAATTAATGTTGTTTGGGTCCTGAGCATCTTGGTACATGTCTGGAAAAGTAGAATCTTCTACTTTTTCTTTTCCTTTTCCTAATGCTACTATTGTTTCTTTACCTTTTTAAGATTCCTTTATTTTCGAAGATTGTCCTTTTTCTTTGATAATACAAAGATTCTTTTGTTGTGGTGTAAAAATCAAATCTTTCTTCATCCACCTACTATTAAAAGAGATAGAATTTAACTCTACGTCAAGAAAAGAATCCTTGTAAGCTTTTTCAAAAACTGGCATAGGCTAAGCAACAAGCTCAATTCCATCTAGAAGCTCCCACTTGAAGATTTGGAACTTATTTGTAGAAGTTTCTATTGCATGTTGTATCCAAAGGTGGCAATTTTCATTTACAAAAGTTTTTTCTCGCCAACTTGATTAAAAAATCATACAAGTGCAAACTCTGTTGGATAGCATTAAACTAACAATATGAACCACATCACTATTCTAATTTCCAGAGACTACACTTATAGTGACTAATGCCTTTTGATTGATCACAAATTTTAAATCCTTTGGTTCTCCTTGTAACTCATCAACCTTTTGTAAAATCTTCCTTTTTTCTAAAAGCTTCAGTTTTCCAAATTCTTTAAACTAGAGAGTTACTTGTTTAAGGAGTTCTCCATTACCTGCAAAAGTAGTGTTTTCAAGATTTTCATAACTGAATACTTGAGAAAATGGGTTAGGAGAAATACTCTCTCTTAATTTAAGATAATGAAATTCCCATGGAAAGGAAAAAGTCCTTAAATATTGCAATGTTCTTTGAACACATTGGGGTGTTCTTATTATTCTTCTTTTTCTGTAAAGCCCTCTTTGAAGCTCCCAATCAACAAATCCTACAAAGATTTCATACTAGGGAAAAGTATCAGTGGCTACATAATTTTCATCAAATATCTGTAGAGATTCTGCTTCAAGTTCATCTAAAATATCTGGAATTCTCAATGTCCAAATATATCTTTCAATCTCATTTTTTATTTGTATCTCTTCTAGATCTAGTATTTTAGCCTTAGTAAATATGGCTAAGGAAAAATCTACACCTCCGATCAACTGATAATAATTCAAAATTTTTAGGATCCACACCATTTCATTGGTGTACTCAGTTGACCATATATCATCTAGGCTCTTAAAGTAAATCTTAACCTTCATATTGGGTAAAGGATAGATTTTCACCAATTCTGCATCTAAGCCTAAAGTTATACCAACATTCTTCGACTACCAAGCCTGGCACTTTTGGATCCATTGGTTTCTCCTCAATCTCAATCCCACAATCTTTTTTATTTCCTCTATTAAGTGACTGATATGATTACAAATGTATCATAATTATCATCGACTGAACTCTTACCTAGAATTGCAAATAATTCAATCTTCTCATTCTGGAAAATTTCTTTGTTCATATCTCTGGTTAGAGCCTTAGCTAGTTAATTTGAAATTCCTGGAACCCATTCAACATCAAACTCAAATTTCTGGAACCATATCTGCCATGATAACACTCTACCTATTGCTAGCTATCTTGAAACTTTTGCAAATAGGAAATATTTGAAGTTCATTGAGTCTGTTCTGATTTAAAATTTTACTGGTGCCAAATATAATTCAAAATGCTGAATTCCAATAAAAAATTATAATGTTTCCATTTCAGCTATGAAATAATTTTTCTGGTGCGGTAGAAACTCACCAGAGGCATATGCACATAGTTTTTCTTCTTCATCCTCCCTTTTTTCAAAAATAACTATTCCCAAGAAATTGTCAGAAGCATCTGTTTGTAAAATTATAAGACCATCTCCTAGCAGTTGCAACTTGGGTAATTTCTAGAATTCTAATTTTAAGGCTTTGATTGCCTTTGTAGCTTCTTCAGACCAACCTTCTTTCAAGTGTTTTTTTATTGGAGATGTTTTATTAGACAACTTGGGGATGTATTTATGAACATAATTTAAGACACCTAAAAATCTCTGAATAGATTTAGTGTCTAGTAAAACATCAAGAAATTGAGACAATTTTGTCAACACATGGGGTTGCATCTGTATCTAGCCATTTACAACACTAATCACCAAAAAAATCTACAGTTTCTTGGAACGGGACCATTTTTCTTTCTGATAACACAATACCATGTTCTTGTACTTCTTTCAGAAAAATTTCTAGATGTTCTAAATGAGATTTTAAATCAAGACTATGTACAAGAATGTCATCAATATAAGTAACTATAAAATTATACTTGCCAAAAATGTAATCCATTCTTTTCTGTAAAAATGCAAGGGCATCCTTTAATCCAAATGGCACTACTTTGCACTGATAAAAACCTGTAGGACATGGAAAGGCATTTTTGTGTCTATCTTCTTCTTCTATTTGAATTTGATAATACCCAAATTTCATATCAAACTTGCTAAAGATTTTGCTCTTCTAGATTTTTTGGATAATTGTTTCTTGTCTTGGAAAGCGTTAATTAAAGCTTTGGGTGATTGCAATTAGAGGTTTATAGTTTATGACCATTCTAGCTTTACCTCTGACAACTTCTGAATGGTTTCTAATGAAAAATGTTGAACAAGAATAATGAGAAGTGTTTGGTTCAATTAGCTTTAAAATTAGCAACTCTTCTATCTGTTTTCTTACTTCTTGTTCATCATTAGGAATACAAGGAATTAACTTACCTTTAACTTTTTTATCATGCAGAGCTACAATTGTATGTTTGAGACTTTCCACATCCCAAGATTATTCAGGATCCTTTGAGCAACTTTTAAGCAATCTTTCATATATAGAACTTTGGTTGGATGACCAACTCTGATCTGTATATGCCTTTTGTTTATTCTTAGACTCTAATTTGTCTTCGTACATTTGTAACATTTCTTGCCAATTATTAGAGTCTTTCTGCGGTCTTCTCACTCTTGCTTTCTTCTAGCTATTTTCTTTCTTAGCTTCCAAATTGCTATCGTTAATCTTCGCACAAAAACAGCTTCTTATTTAGATTTATTATTAGCTTATCTTCACTGATTGTTATAGGAAACACAGAATTTATGAAAGGCATTCCTAAAAATAAACTTGCAGAAGGTGTTAGGTTCCTATACCAATAGGTGTCATTTCTCATGATTGACTGTGGAAATACCAAATATGATCATCCTTTCCATGCTGCAAAGGTTCCATATTGTCAATAATCAAGATTCAGATAAAGAGAAGAGAAAGTAATCCCAAAGAAATACCAGGAAAGTGGCTTGGTAAAACATGCAAACAGAGAAGTGCAATTGCTGACTTTCTCACAGTTGATGAATAGCCAGACAGTTTAATCCTAGCTGGATCATGTTTAAATTTCTTGTTTTAGAATAGAGAATAAGATTTGCTCAAATAGTTCAAGATTGACAGATCACTAGATTAAATAGAGAATTAAAGGGCCCAACTGCTCAATCTAAGCCCTTGGTTGAAATTAGGATAGTTTTAGATAGGAGGGCAGTCAAAAGAAAAAAGGAAAAGTAGGGTTTGCTAGCTCAAATGCACCCAATCAAAGGAAGAAAAAATGTTAGGTATTTTAGGTTGGGTAGGTAGATAATTATGAGGTTGCAGAAAGCAGAGTGATTCTTAGTTTAAACAGTATCACCAGCATCATGGAAAAGTGGCTATAAGTTCAGTGGAGCATGACTGACTTCCCCTTTCATTTCCCCCACAAATTTCACTAACATCCCCTAAGGATGTTGAGATCTGCTCAATAGTCCTAATCCATTTCATTTTAAAGGTACTCAGCAAAACATTGTCTTTGCTTGGTAAACACAAGCCACATTTCCTGTGTAAATGTAATCATCTCATTTCCCCTTCATCTCCTAAAAAATCTAAGTTTTACCCTATAAACTTAGCATTTCCATATCACCTGTCATATTAACATCCTAACTTTGGTATATAACTCCTAGATTAATGTTTCCCTACCCCTATTATGTATTAAAAGCAAAAACCCCAAAATACTATATATATCCCATCCCCGCCTAATATGGCTATGGTTCAAATAGTCCTTGGGAACCATTGGTTCATCTAGGACCAATGATAGCCCACCACGTGTCCTACTGGGATTTTTTAGACCCTTGGTCAAACAAATAACCATACCCTCCTCACCCGCATAATAAACCCATTTAATTAACCTTTTGTTAATTAAAAACGTCGGGTCCGCACCGCATTTGTCAAATAAACCAAAGTTTCAAACCCGCCCAAACCTTACAAAAATTAAAACATATCACGTGTGCTGTTCTGTTAAACCTCTAACAACTTACCTTCCCATCCACCGTCAGATCGCCTACCCCACATCCAACGGTCCTTATCGATATCGGAAGCGCCCCGACGACAGGACGTTAGTACCCAGCGGTTGGCGGTTTTCCTGCCGTACACAGGGACACCCGGCGCATTCCTATTGCATCGGGCTGGCGCTGACAGAAACCGCCCCCATACCAAAGGTGGTCCGATGGAAACCAGAAACCGCCCTCTGTCCTTCCGCACACGTCACTATCCCGTCAGCTAATACGTCACCACTCGCGCTGTTCCTCCCGCCACCGTGTCCGCCATGTCACCCTCCTAGTCAACAACCGTGTCAGCGACCATGTCACCCTCTGTACTCCACTACCGGACAAACCAACGTCATGCTGACATCATCCCCAAAATGCGCAAAAAAGGTCCAAAAAGTCCAAAATTTGATAAAAAGTCAGGAAAACCAATTGTTTTGTTTATTTGCAAATTGGTTGATTGCGCAACCTTGCATGTGGTTTTACGACGAATTGGCTACCATTGATACACAGTTCACCACCCTACTAAGTCAACTTCACAGTTTGTCGGTCTAGCTCCACTTGCAGACTTTAGCATACAACGGGCACCCGCAAACCAGGTATTTACCTCACAGTCATCCTTCAACCCTGTTTTAAGCAATTTCTCCGGTAAAATCGCTTGTAAAAGCTAAATTTGAGTCGAAAAAATTGTTGCATGTGACCCATACACTGAAAAATATCTATCAGACTGTTTGTTACCGGAGGAATACCTGAAAATTCTGCCAATAACCTCTGCAAATCGCCCATGAAAACTCCAATTCGAGCCCGCCTTTCACCTCTGAAATTGCGAAAAAGGGAGAATTCTTTCCCTGTTTCTTACTAAATTTCAAACCAATTGTGTAATTTCCTCTGAGAAACCAAAGCCTTTGCTCCGTTGCCTGCTACTACAAAGAATTCTCAACCCAGGGTCAAGGTCACCTAGTAACTTAAGAGGGAGGTTATCCCTACAGTTTGGTCCAACTTCCCCACTGTAGTTTGGATAATTCACCTTTATACTATGGATGCTACCCTGTAAGGTCACCACAAGATAAATTCAATCCACAAGGTCCTAAGAAAAGTCTTAAAGCCATAGTTATCCTTTCTGCTGTTCCATAAACCTACATTCCAATCAAGACACAATCAATTAAAGTATGGAGGCTCCAGTGGCTCTCAACATTGCCCCCTTGAATGTACCACATATGGATTTGGATGGTTACCTCTGGCAGACTGGGACTTCCAGATTAAGGACATGATGGGTCTCAAGTCTCACCTCAAAACTATTTGTCAATTCAGAAACGGCCATAGAAATAACACTGATGTGCTGAGAATCTGGGAATCTAACATGCCCATCTACTACCTCCCATCAATCAATGTGCTACCTGACTTCATTCATCTATGCCATGCAAACTATGATCCCACACAAAGTGCAATCCTCACTCCAGATGGATCTGTACTGTTCTACATTATTCCTCAATCCATAAATGAAATGTTGAACTTTGAGCCACCTCAGCCTCTGGTTCCTCTCACAATGAAACTCCTGCTTGATCGAGGTACAAAACTCTCTAGTTTAGAAATAGCAAGAGTAGGTTAGTTGTTCATGCAACCACAGTGCCAGGCCGATCATCCTCCACCCTATCATCAATTCTCATTCAATGAAACAGGTAAACTCCTGAGAGATATGATATCCTACATTCTAGGATGCAAAACCAGTGAGTTTGTGGATGAAACTGTGTTTGTGCTAATGTCCATGTTCACTCCAGGAAAACCCCCTGCTGTCATATATGACTATGCCACCTTCATATCAAACAAAATACATGAGAAATTCATGATGTTGGAGAGAGAAAGAGTATTCAAATATACCTCTTACATATACCATCTGCTGATGTACTATCACCCTGATAGTTTCCAAGTTCCTCTCAAGAAACTAGACTCCAAAGGAGAGAGGAGATCTGTTATCTTCTAGACCTCAATTTTCCATGAAGTCCACCTCTCTCCCTACACATATTGTGAGTTTGTTGATATGTTCATTTACCCATCCACTTGCATGTTGATGATGACTCCTCCTTGCAGGCTCACTGCTGAAATGCATGGAATTCTACATCTTTCAAGGGGCTATAGCATTCGTGATTGGTACTTCTACCAAAACCACACGGTGATCAGGATTTATGGTTGTGAGTTGCTCCCCTACAAACTGCCAAGATATGTCCCCATGAGACTTTTTTCCTTGGAATATTTCAGGCAATTCAGTAGTGCAGATTTGACTCATTTCCATGGAAAAAAAAAAAGGCACAACTCAAAATTAGACATCAATTGGGTCCTTTTTTTTTCAATAAAAGGGAAGAAGCCTGGAGTGATGCAAACAAGATGCTAAGGGAAGAGCTCATGCTGAAACAAAGCTTCATTTGGGCACCATATGACCCTGAACATTACATAAGCTATAGAAGAGTCAAACACACGCTTTCAGGATATGTGCACCAGCCAATCCCTCTCATTGAACAATATGCTAATCGACAAGAATGGGTAGAGGGCACACTTGATGAAGAGCTTACTGAAGAAGAAAGATTAGAAAAATAAATGAAAGAATATGAGAAGAGAATTGACCTGGATTGTTTTGCACAGGTCCCCTTCACATAGCCTCGACATATTGGAGCAAGCACATCAGCTGCTACATCTTCACAATAGCCGGCTCAAGAAGCCACTCCACCTACAGGGAAAGGTAAGGAAATTCAGCATTCAGAGCAGCAGAGTACAATGGTAGAACATCCATATACAAATCAAGAAAAGGGTTAAGAATAAGGCCCTTCAACCCAAATAAAGGTAGTTGAAGTCCCTGTACTACAAACCCCTCACAATGAAGTAAGAGCCAAAAAGAGGGACAGACCTGAAGACACACCTACAGGGACATCTATAGATCAACAAGGGGAGAAGAGACAAAGGCTAAACCCCTATTATGAGGAGGAGTTTACTGAGGAAACAACAGGTAACATCAGGGGTGAGGGAACTTCTGAACAATAGATCCCTCCAATTTTGGAAACATCAGCCAGCTCCTTTCAGCAGGAGCAAGAGAGACAGCTAGGTGTGGATGTTTCATCCTCCAAGCAACAGAGCAAGCAGGGCTTGGATATCAAGAGAGCATTCACCGAAATTAAAGCTAGAAATGAACTAGTGGGGTTTTAGCTTTACAATCAATTGTTAAGAATGGCTCCTACCAATCAACAAAGGCTGATGGAAGCCTATGATATGCAAGTAGGGAAGATGACTCTAAGTCACTTCAGACCCACTGTACAGTAGCCACAGTCAGCTGTAGATTATATTAGGACCAATCTGGAAGTTCTTGCCAAAGACATCCATCCAATAGACCAGATTGAGTTGCACAAATAGGCTGGAGAAATGGTATACTCCACCTTGGCAGACAAAGCTCTAATGGCCCATAGACTGCAAAATTCATTATATAACACATCTGCCCAACTAGAGCTGGAGAAATCCTCCTCATTGGCCAAGGATAATAGAATAAAATCCTTGGATGAAATCATTATAGAATTGGGACATGATCCCAAAGATCCCAAAGGCGCACAAGCCTTAATAAGGAAAAAGGATGAGGACATAGCGGCCGTGAGAAGACAATTGAAGTTGCCAGCTACAATACATCCTCAAACCACAGAGGTGGCACAGGAAAAGGAAGAAGAGGATGTGGTTAGCTTACTAATGAGGATGAACCAAATACTGCTGGATACAAAAAAGGCCTTGGAAGAATCTCTACAAGGAAAACAACCAGAGCTGGCCTCTCAGCCATCCCAAATAGCTCCAATTATCACAGCTCCTCCTCCAGTAGTCAGTACAACAGCACCTCCCGTGGATCCAGCATCAACAACAGATGCCTCAACTTCAACAGCAGCTACAGCAAGTTCACTACAGGAGGCCAGCTTAAGCATGGAGGAAATGATGAAAGATATAAAAGCCTTGGAGACCCAGATGGCAGAACTCAAGGAGACCAAGGAAAAACTAGCCAAAATTGAGGTTAGTTATGAAAAGTCAAAGATGACTGTAGCAGAGAAAACCAGGGAAGTAAAGGCCCTAGAGAACAAAATAAAAGCCTTGGAGAAGGACCTCACTCTCCATAGAACCATGACAGAAATAAAGACTATTTTGTGGGATAAAACCGGCCAAGCTATTGTTGATGAGTGGACAACAATAAAAACCATTTTTGATCAGATAGAGTTGATAGGATTGGCTCAATATGAAACTCAAAAGGCCAAAGTATTATTGGCCAATAAACTTGAGTAAGCCAATCAAATGATTCACTTTTTGAACACTCATACTAGTGAACAATTAGAATCTCTGGACATTCATAATAGGACAGAGACTATTTTAAGAGTCAAGAAGGTGCTAACTATGAGAAATTTTGTTCAGACAGTAGAAAGAAAATGCCAGGAAATGCAGGTAGATATAGAAGCCTTCAGACATAAATTTGCAATGTTACAATGTAAAGGTTTTCCTAGCTTGGTTACTAGCAGTGGGAAGCTGTTAAAGCAAGAACAATATGCTCATAGGCTAAATACCTATGTGCAAAATCAGATTACAGCATCATCAAGTAGTACAGAAGAGACAGTCCCTCCCACAGGGCAATGTTTGTATGATAAACTGGAAGGTTTGTTCTTCACTGAGCATGAAGTGGCACATCTTTTTGATTTCTAGCCAAACTATTACAGGTACACTGAAGCTGATGAGACACTAATGAAATTGAGAAAGCATCAATTACCAACAGATTAGTGGTGGCAGAGTATGCTGGAGGTTTTACCAAAATAACTTAAGTTCTCCTTTTTTTGTAAATTGTTAGAATTACAAATTAAAAGGTAATATCTGGAAAAATGAAATCAACTGAGGAAGAAGATTCGCGCCAAAAGATAAAACAGTCTCAGAAACAGGTGGTAAAAGACAGCACAACAGGAATGCACATCAGGGAAGCTGTCATCAACCGACTATCAGAGTCAAAAAGTCAACAACACGCAAGACACCTATAACAGCCAATACATCATATTTATTTCCTCAATTATTGCTACGCGATTTTTTCCACATTAGTTATTGCTTCTGCCAGAGTAGATGGATAAATTTATGTCGAGATATTTCCCTACGGGATATTTTGTAAACTTCTTATAAATACTTGCAAAAGAGATGTATTATTGTTGGCTGATGAATATCATTCTGGACCTGCTTTGTAAATTTTGAGAACTCTTCTAAAATAAAATTTATGGATGCTGTGTTAGTGAATTTGCTGGTTGTGGAATCAATGGCTAAAGGATGTGTTGCAGAATTCTTGTGTTGATGCATGGATCAATAAGTTTTTCTTACTCTTGAGTTACTGTATTTGTAATTTATTTATCATATGAATACCATGTTCTAAATTACAGGAAGAAAGGATAACCCAGAATTTACTATCTGTACTTTGTGTTTAGTTCCTGTAGTTTTCTATGTTTTCCACAGGACCATCATGGGCAAGAATTCCTAAGTGCTCTTGTCTCCTTGGTTCTTACACATTAAAAATCATCAAGGAATTCTTAATTTCTCCCTGTTAATGTTTACACAATTTCCCTCTGTTAACATAATGAATATTCTTGATTGCTTTTCATTTCCTCACTTCATTCCATCCTACTTTCAACTTGAATATTGTTCTATGTTCAACTATCCTACTCTGCAATCTTCCATTGCCAAAGAAACCATATCCATAAGTTTATTTCATTAGACTCCATCAACCCAATGGTTTGAACTTCTCTCAACTTACTACCTTGTTCTACTGAATGTCATCTTCCAAACACCAAATAAACTTGTGTTTCATAACTAGCCTAACATACAATCAAACAAATCTAAATCACAAAGAGAGAGCCCTCTCTGGTTGCAGATTGGCTAGGATCTGCAGCTGAATGATTGGTTAGTGGTTACCTCAACCGTATTCCCTCTTGGAGCCAAGGAACAACCTGAGTGATAACATTATTGGCGACTCCACTGGGTAAACTCTGAATCAAGAAGAGATTAGTTTCCCTGCTTTAAACATATTCAAGCAAAAATACCAAAAGAAGATTTAGAAGCTGGCTCCAAAAAAGAAAACTCGTTACACCAGATCCAATCCAGATCCTAATCCCCCAGCTATCTTTGAAAATCCTAACTTAATCCCAAAAACCTTTAGGAGACAAGAAAGTTTAGAAACCGTTGATTCAGACATTGATATACTTCAGCAAAATCTTACAAAATCTTAGCTGTCCCCTGGAAGAGGCACAGTTATTTCTGTCAATACTACAGAAAGAAAATGAAATTGATGACTATGATGTGAGAATGAAAATCTTTGTCCAAAGTCTAACTGGTGATGTGAGGACCTGGTTTAGGGCACTTGCTGCAAATTCTATAGCCAATCTTGAGGCCCTATATCAAGCCTTTTTAAACAGATGGGAAAAGAAAAAAGACCCTTTACACATTTTAATTGAATATGACAATTTAAAAAGGGCCCATAAGAGACCATTCAAGACTATTGTGCAAGGTTTAATAATGTCTATAGTGCCATTCCTCAGAACCTCAGACCTCCTCTTGACTTAGCCTTGATCAAATTCCCTGATGGATTTGATTCGGACATGGCATATCTGCTGAGGGAAAGAGCCACGGTAAGCCTAGAAGACATGCAGAATATAGCTGTTAGTGTAGAAGCAAACTTGATTGCCAAACGAAATCGGGCTAGAACTGAAAGAAGAACAACTTTTAAAGAAGAACCTTTAGCATTTGAGAAAAAGTTAGATGCAATAATTAAAGGTATGGAAAGATTAGGAGATAGAGTGGAGACTATTGAAAGGAAATCATCCTGGGAAGGACAACCAAGCAACACAACAAGAATCCCAAACTTTAGAAAGAATCAAAACCCTACTACTACAAGGACTGGCCCTGATCAGAACATTAGACCCCCATTTCAAGAGAATTATGATGAAGCCTCAACCTCAAGTGAGCCTGCAGAGGACACACAAATTAATCTAATGGGTTTAAATGGTGATCAACAAATTTTCCTCACATAGGAGGATCAGGAGGCTCATAATTTAAATCAATTTCAAACAAAGTCTGGAGAATCATTTGATTTTAAAGAAGGCTATGATGTAGCAGTCTATGAGGTTCATAAACAATATAAATTGAGAAGTAGGACAATAAATGTACCTGAACCCACCAAACTGAAAGATACCAAACAACACAAGAGAACTAAAGATGCTTCTCTGCTCACAGAACTCACAGCTGAGAAAAACCTCAACCCAAAAGAGCCCATCATAGAAGACATTTCAGACCTAGAACCATCAAACAATCACCCATCTTCTTCCTCTTTTCCAAAAGAAATTGTGAATAGATCTGTTGTAGTAAACTCCAAAGTAGAGGCAATTCCTTACAGCAGTCCTGATAAAGAAAAGAACTTGGAAAACACAACAGAAAAGGAAAAGTCTGTTGTCCACAATACAAGAGTGGTAGTGGAAAAAACTTTCAACTTAGAAACATAAATAGGTAAGATAAAAATAACCATGCCATTGTCAGAATTGGCTAAACATGAAGTCTACAAGGAACAGATTAACAGGGCACTTCAAATATCTGAAACTAGGGATGCAGTCAATGTCCTAGATGATCAACTAGAACTGTTTTTTGGTCCTAAAGTTAATGGCAAGACAGTAGATGGTGGAGTTCCTCCATTCTATGTGAGTTTAAACATTCATGACAAAGTGTTACGTAATGCAATGTTTGATTCAGGTGCTACCCATAATCTAATGCCTAAGTCAGTGATGGAAAAGCTAGACCTAGATATCACAAGGCCATATAAGGACCTGTTCTCATTTGATTCCAGCCAGGTCAGGTGTCTAGGCCTAATCAAAGATCTTTGTGTATGTTTAGTCCAATATCTAGCCAAAACAATATTGATGGATGTGGTGGTAGCTGATATCCCACCTAAATATGGTATTCTATTATATAGATCTTGGGGTGCAAAACTTCAAGGATCTTTGCAACTAGATATGTCATATGCCACCATTTCAGTATTTGGCCACCCAAAGAGATTGTACCAGGAAGCATTGATGAAATATGTGGTCAGTAGTCAAGAGAAGCCCCAAAACTTCCCCATCTATTCGATACACTCTGACATGGATTCATTTATCTTATACAATGCTGACATGTGCTCCAAAGCTGAGGCCAAACTCCTAGAAACAACACCGACAATGAACATAAATGAACAATCTAGTGACCAGCACCAAAAAATTGTTGATGTGATTGAAGTAACAAGTGAACCAGACATATCAAACCAGCTACAAAGTTCAAAATCATTGGCCACTAAGCAAGTCCCCAAAACTCCTGAGACTAGTGTTGATCAAGAAATCTTATGGTACTTAGAGTTTGATGGATCAGTAAACAAATTGGGAGCAGGGGCAGGGATTTGGATACAAAACATACAAAATGACCATGCCCAGGGTCATGCATACAGGCTAAATTTTAAGTGCACAAACAACATGGCCAAATATGAAGCCCTTTTGCTAGGGCTCAAACTAATTAGAAGTCTAGGGTTGACCAAGATTTCAATTCTAGGGGACTCAGATTTGATAATACAACAGATAAAGGGAAACTTTGTTACAAATGATCCTAGGCTAAGAGCTTATAGAGGTGCAGCCATGGAAATACTGAACACTTTCTTGGAATCAGAGCTCACCAAAATTCCAAGAAAACACAATCTACATGCACATAGTTTGGGAACCTTTGCTAGCACTTGCAAACTGCCATTTGAGCCCAATCATCACTTCACTGCTGAGATCAAACACAGACTTGCTGTCCCAGATAATGTGAGAAATTGGCAAGTATTTGAGAATGATACCCAAATCAATAACTTCTTCACTTTAAAAGAAGAATTCTCAAGCACAAACATAGACACAAGCACTATTGATGATCAACAACAAATTGACAAAGTTGAGCCAAATATATTAGCTGAAGCAGCAAATTTAATTTTGCATCCAACAACCTTTAATCACAAAAAACTGCAAGAACTCAAACAAATGAATTTTGATGAAATGATTGAGGAAGAATCTGAAGTAATTGAGCTGAAGGACAATGTCCTACCCATAGGCCTAACTCCTTTAGAAGATATATTTGATTCAAATTACATTCCAAGAAAACCAAAAATGCAACCATTAAATGTAGAGATTGAAGACTACAACATTGGAACCACAGAAAATCCCAAAATGATAAAACTCTCCAAAACATTGCCTAATGACCAAAAGGTCAAATACATTAAATTGTTTACTGAGTTCCAAGATGCCTTTGCCTGGAGCTATGAGGATTTAAAATCCTATGACACATCTGTTATCCAACATACAATACCCTTGAAAGAAAACCAAAAACCTTTTAAACAAAAGCTAAGAAGGATTAATCTAGTCCTCCTTCCGCTTATTGAAAAAGAAGTCATAAGAATGTATCAAGCTGGAATAATTGCACCCATTAGGTTTTCTGAATGGATTTCAAATCTAGTACCCACTAGAAAGAAAACTGGAGAGATAAGGCTGTGTGTTGACCTAAGAAATTTGAATAAAGTCTCTCTCAAAGACCACTACCCCTTACCCAAGATGGATCACATTTTACAAAGGGTAGTGGGTGCTTCAAGGATCTCATTTCTAGATGGATTCTTAGGATTTAATCAGATTTTAGTTCACCCAGATGACCAAGATAAAACTGCCTTTACAACACCCTGGGGAACCTTTAAATATGTGAAGATGCCTTTTGGACTCAAAAATACAGGGGCCACATTTCAGAGAGCAATGGACATAACCTTTGCTAAAGAGATCCATGACTTTTTAGTCATATACCTTGATGATCTCACTGCTTTTTCAAAATCAGACCAAGAACATTTAGATCATTTGAGGCAAGTGTTCCTAATTTGCAGAAAATATGGCATATCATTGAACCCAAAGAAATCATTATTTGGCCTGGAAGAAGGCAAACTCCTAGGTCACATAATTTCTAAAGATGTAATAAGAATAGATCCAGACAGAATACATGCCATCCTTCAAGTCCCTCACCCAAGAAACATCAAGGAATTACAAGCCTTTCTAGGGAAAAATCAATTTCCTAATAAGATTCATCCCCAATCTGGCCAAGCTGGTTAGTCTGTTGAATAATATGCTGAAGAAAGATTCTAAAGTCAAATGGACAATAGAAGCTAAACAAGCCTTTGAGGAAATCAAAATAGCTTTGACAAGAACATCTGTTCTTACAAGCCCCAGGTTTGATAAAGATTTCATAATCTTTTCCTTTGCATCTGAGCATACTATTGCTGCAATCCTATTACAAAAAGATGACCTAGGATGTGAAAAGTGCATTGCTTTCTTCAGCAAGACACTTAGAGATGCCCCACTCAAATACCAAATAATGGAGAAGCAAGCCTATGCTCTTGTGAAGGCCATAAAGGATTTCAAAATTTATATCTTGTACTCTCATATAATTGCCTATGTTCCAAATGCAGTGGTCAAAGATATTCTTACTCAAGAAGGAATTGAAGGTAAAAGAGGCAAATGGATAGCCAACATTCTAGAGTATGACATTGAGATCAAGCCAACAAAACTCATAAAAGGACAAGGGTTAGCCAAATTAATGACTGAAACCAACTTTCAAGCCCTTGACATCAATGAACTGGATAACGAACAGGAGATGGCGACTCCACAGATCAATCAAGCCTTTTTACAATCACCTTGGTACACTGATATATGTTTTGTATTGTTAAACCTGCAAGCTCCTCTAAGGTTATCCAGAACCAAAAAGAGATTCTTGAAAATGAAAGCTTCAAAGTTTTGTATTATAGACAATGTTTTATTTTGGAAAAATCATGAAGGTGTTTTGCTCAATTGCCTAGTTCAGAATGAAACTGATAAAATACTCAAGGAATTTCATGCAGGGGACTGTGGATGACACTTATAATGGAAATCCATAGATGATAAGATTCTAAGAGCTGGTTTTTATTGGCCCTCCCTATTTACTGATGTGAGAAAATTTGTAGTTTCCTGCCATAAATGCCAGATCTTTGAAGGCAAGAGGAAGTTGTTGCCCTTTCCCCTCAAACCTGTACGTTTTAACCTCGTACAGAAATTACCTGCATACGAATTCTAAATCACAGGAAAAATAAAAATGCAAGAGCATAACACGTATACACAGAGATTTCCGGCTGGATCTCAAAACTGAGACTACCAGCTTGATTTTTCATTCTATTCCTTTCAATGTTACGATACATATTTATACATGCCGAAGCATCCAATACCATGGACCGAAAACCATCGCGTCCAAAACCATGGACCGAAAAACCATAGGTAGTCGTGGAAAGAATATAACACAACCCAACAATCTCCCACTTTTTGTTTTCCTTCCACAGGGGGCCATAGGAGAGCTTAGTCATTTTTCCAACCCTGAAACGCCCATTGTTTCTCTACACCAAGAGAACT
>APFE031618245.1:0-39061 GCA_000404065.3 Pinus taeda | reverse complement strand
TACACACCATATCTATATTCAGGATGGAGCTCGATCTGTCTGACAAACCCAAAGGAGAATGAACCCAACTCGAAGAGATGTTGTAAAGGAAGAATTGCAAAAACTCTTAGACGTTGATTTTATCTATCCCATTTTTGACAGCCAGTGGTTCTCTGCATTAGTATTAGCCCCAAATACATATGGGAGATGGAACATTTGTATTTACTACAGAGAATTGAATAAAGCCACTCTCAAAGATTACTTCCCCCTTCCTTTCATCGATCTGGTACTTGATACCCTTGCTGGTAAGAAGTACTTTTCTTTTCGAGACGACTTTGGTAGATATAACCAGATATAAATAACACCTGAGGATCAATACACAACAACTTTTACATGTCCATTGGGTACATTTTCTTATCGAGTACTTCCCTTTGGGCTTTGTAATTCCCTCGCTATCTTTCAAAGGGCAGTTTTGGCTATTTTTGTTGACCTTGAGTGCGTAGAAATCTATATGTATGATTTCTCTGTGTTTGGTGATCCATTTTAGGAAGCCCTCAAGAAACTAGAAAACGTTATTCTTACTACCAAGAGTCTCATCTCACCTTGAGCGGAAGAAATGCAAATTAATGAGAAAGGCGAGAGTGGTCCTTGGCCATCTTATTTCTGACAAAGGTATCTAGGTTGACTCTACAAAAATAGAAATCATTTTGAGTCTTCCTATACCCAAAACACAAAGGGAAATGAGAGGTTTTTTAGGACATGCGGGCTACTATAGGAGATTCATTAAGAATTTCTCAAGGATATCTACCCCCCTTTTCCAACTTTTGTCTAAAGGTAATGATTTCTCTTCTTCCATGACTTGCCAACAATCCTTTGAGACACTAAAGGAAAATTAGTCTAGGCACCAGTTTTGAGACGACCAAATTTGTCCCTGCCATTCCATATTTCCTCTGATTCCTTATATACTGTTATTGGCGCAGATTTAGGGCAAGAAGAACACAAAAAATCTTGTGCTATTTATTTATTTAGTAAAAACTTGTCACTGGCTCAACTCAATTATACAGTTACTCAGAAAGATTTTTTAGCCGTAATTTTTTCTATTGATAAATTCAAACATTATATTACAAGATATGAAGTCTTTGTACATAGTGACCATTCCACAATAAGATATTTAATTAATAAACCATTAACTAGTGGTAGAGTGACTAGATGGTTGCTATTATTACATGAATTTAGTATTAATATTGTTGATAGACCAGTAAAATTAAATTTAGTAGCAAATTATCTTTCAAGGTTAAACGTCTTGGTGAAGCAGTTCCTGTTGATGATGATTTTCATGACGAACATGTTTTTTTTGTGTCAACAAAATCCCCATGGTTTGCTGACATAGCTAACTATTTAGTCACTAGGAAATTACCACCTTACTAATCTGCTCGTGAAAAGTGGAATGTCATTCAAAAAAGTGTTGCATATTCCTGGATCCAAGGAGACCTGTTTTACATTGGAGTAGATCTCATTATCCTAGATGTGTAAGGGAGGAAGAAGTTTTTGATATTTTAAAATATGGCCATGATGGACCTTATGAGGGTCACTTCGTTAATAAGTGGACTGCATACAAAGTGTTACGAGCTGGCTACTTTTGGCCTTCTTTGTTCAAAGATGCCAAACAATATGTTATGTGGCATGAGAGTTGTTAGTAGGTTTGCGACCCTAATCAAACCAGCAAAATGCCTTTATGTCCTCAGGTTATGATTGAGCCTTTTGAAAAATGGGCCATTGATTTCATAGGACATAAATTTGGCATCATCAATTAAAAAGCATATTTTGGTTTGTACAAATTTTGTTATAAAATGGGTAGATGCTAAAGTTGTTTCTTTTTCCACTGAAAGAGTTATTGTTGATTTTATTTTTACTAAAATATTTACTAGATTTGGTGTGCCTAGAGAAATTGTTTCTGACAATGGACCGCAGTTTATTTCTAATCTGGTACAGGGTGTGATGGAATAATACAAAATACGGCATAGGAAATCTACACCATATCACCTGCAAGCAAATGGTCAGGTGGATTCCACGAATAACGTGATTAAGTCAATCCTCACAAAGACAGTGAACATGCACAGAAAGGATTGGGCTGACAAATTACCAGAAGCATTATGGGCCTATCAAACCACTTGAAGAAACAACACATGCCACACACCATATGAGCCTGTCTATGGAAAACAAGTCCTCTAGCCGATATAATTCTAGATCAAGACTTTTAGGACTGTAGTCCAATTGGGACTAGATCTCTCTGAAGCATAGTAGTAGTGTCTTCTACAATTAAACGAGTTAGATGAATTCTGAAGGGATGATGTTCAACAGAACATCCTAGTTCAACCTCAACGCAAGAAGTGGCATGACAAGTTCATTCAAAAGAAGTAGTTCCGACCAGGTGATTGGGTACTCCTTTACGATTCAAGATTCAAATATTTTAAAGTAAAATACCATACACACTAGATGGGACCCTATGAGGTGGTCAAAGTATTCGAAAATGAAGTGGTAGAAATCAAAACTATTGATGGAAAAAATTATGTGTTCCTGGGAAATGGTTATATATTAAAGGTATATTTTCAGCTCCTTACTAAAAGAGATTTTATGCAGCAAGTCCACCGACCATTTGAAAAGGAGTTGGTAGGTGGTAACACCAACCTGTTGAATATTTGATTCCTTCTTATCCTTATTGAAAAAATAATAAAATAAAAATAAAATTAAAAAAAATGACAAAAATAAAAAGTATAGAAAGAAAAAAATTCCCGTAATTATGAAAATCAATTGACTGACATGATTGTAGAAGGATCAACCTGAAAACCACCATGCTGACGGGAAGATCGAAATTTTAATAAAAAAGGAATGTTACTTGATTTATAGATATGGTGGCTGCCACCAAGAAGAAGCACATTCACGAAACCGAGAACTTACCCAAGTTTGGGGTAACTAGCATGGACATTTGTATTTTAAGTAAATGCTTACTTCTCGTTGTAGTTATTTTTTTCCTACACTAGTGTAGGAAGATTTCATGGTAAAAAAGTTGTCTTTCTTCTATGTCCCATTTTGAAAATTCCCACTAGTTTCTTTTCTAAAATCCCTAATGAATTACCTTCCTCTTTCTTCTAAGAAACTACCCTTTCCAGATTTCATAATATCCCTCTTTTCCCTTGAATTTTTTCCGTGTCTCATTTCGTTTATCCCTCTTGGCAATATTGTTTCTGGAATCCCTACTGTAATATTCCTCCCCATTCTAAAAACTTTTACCCCCTTCCCACTTCTTTATTCCCTCATAAATTGATTGCAAACTTGGATGTAGTCAATCCAAAAGGCTTGCTCGTGAAACACCAAAGGATGGTGCATAAATTTTTTCTTGTATATTGAGGGAAACTTTATTAAAGTCCAACTACAGAAGTATGTCCTATAAGATTCTCTATTTTGGTAAAAGTCTCTAGGGCAAGAACAATAGTGCAAGCAGGTTTAGTGCAGGAACACAGCTGACTATGAAAGCATGTAAAAATAACGTAGTCCTAGATTATTTTATGAAGGATATTTATGGATATGTACTTCCCTATACATGTGTATTGATACATCATAGCATTGCATGTTTTAATTGATACTCTGTTTCATTATTTACTAACCTCGGAAAAATATTTAAAGTGCAAGATGTATAGGGTTTTGAAATCTGATATTTTTAATAAGTGTTGGAGTATGTCTTGACTAAATTATGATGTCAATTGTGGGATAGTATAGTTTTTTGATCACGTGTATTCATCCTCCTTGAAATAATTCAACATTGCTTGTCCATTATTACCTTACCCATAATCCTATCATTGTAACCGTTTCACCGCTGCCACCTACACCTCCATTACACCCAATTATTATGGTTCACCCATAGTGAGCTGACACGTGTTTGCACCTGATATGAAGGGTTTTTCCATCATGAAAGGGTAAGTGGGTGTAAACAGAGGGAGGGTTACGAAGCTCTGCCATAAAATTCTCAGAAAACATTGGATCCACTCGCAATTCTTTCAAGAGCGTATTCAGAAGAAGTGAGGTGCATTTCAAAATGGCATCTACAAGGAGTGAGCTATTATCTTTGCAAGAGATTGAGCAAACTACAGAGTATAGGATTAATCTTACACTATTGAAAGAATCTTGGTTCCTACCATTCATATAGAATTTTGATGGGTTCGACATCACTGTGGTACTAGAGTTTGCAAGGACATTCAAAGAAGGATGAGTCGGGGTCAGATCGTTGAAGTTCAAAGATAAAAGGGAGTCTATTGCACAAGCCATATGCTTGCCACTTAAAGGAGAACACAAGTCTAAAAGGAGTGGTTCATAAAGAAACACTGGAATCAGTTCATGGTCGACAAGAATATTAAGGTCGACTGGAGGAAGGGACTTCTACAGAGTGCCATGGTCAGGAAGTGGTAAGATGTATTGTTTATACTGCAAAAATTTGTAACTAGGGAGGCACTCTATACATTATCGTTTTTATATCACCTTTGGTTGTTTCTGCACTTCGAGTGGGGAAAATTGATTAATTTCCCCTACTATTTGCTCGGGAGTCTTGAGAAGATTGCGAAAGGCGTGTAGAGTGGAAATGCAAGTCAGGTTACAACCAAGCTCTACCATCATGGGCTTCTCACAATTCTAGTCAAGAAGAAGATGGAAGAAAATGGCATAACTTGGGAAGCATTTATGAAAGAATTTTGAGTGAGGGGTGCAGAGAAGCCTACTAGCATGAGTACAAGTAAGAAGAGGAAATAAGAGACATCGTGTCCTACCAAAGAGAGAGATGAAAGTAAACTAGTTCAATAGAGAAGAAAATTGTTGAAAATACTCCACCTGTAACTAAAAAGAGATAGACCAAAACCTCGGTGAGGAGGAAGACTGTATCCCAAAGGATGAACCAGTCATTCTCTCTGATCATAATTGACGAATCAACCCAAGTTTCCCCTAGAGTTCATAATCTCTCAGTGCTTGCACATGCAATAACACACACTATAGAAGATAAAGAGAATGTAGAGGATGACGTATTGTTGTCAACTTTTGTCAGCAAATTAAAGGAAATGAAGACGACGCCGAATATTGGTGAAGTCCAAGCAGAGGGTCATGAGGATGAAGGGGAACTAAAGCCCTTGTGGTTTTAGAAGGATAGGGTATTGAAGCCGCTGTTGTTGTAGAAAAACAGGGAACTGAGACCCCTACTAATTTGGAATGACAGGGTGTTGTTTCCCCTCAGAAACTGGAAGAACAAGGTGTTAAAATCCCTGAGGAATTGAGTGCACAAGGTACTAAAACCCTTGGTACAAAGAATGTGGAGGGCATCAAAACCCTCAATGATAAGAAAACCCTGAGTATAGAAACCCTCAGTGATGTTGTAATGCAGACATTTGACAACCTTTGCCTTGACAACGATGGGACCTATTTCCAATCCATTGTAGAGAAGACATTCACACCTGAATATCTTAGCTCGACGCCCTCCACTCTCTACCTAAATAGCCGAATATTAGATTTAGAGAAACAATTTCATGACCTAGAGACTTTGAACTAGGTTATGAAGGAGCAGAGTTGGCAGAAGTAGAGCGAGGTGGAGTTACCTCCAAAGGTAAAAAGGTAGAGGCAACAAGTAAAGGTTTGGAAACATTGAGCCTCCAAATGCTACAAATGCCTCAAGAAGGTGACTAAGCATCTGCGAAGAGCCCGAGACAAAAAATTCAAAGATAGTGAAAGCATAAATAAACATTGAGGTTCAATATTGAGGAGCTCGTTATTCATTTTTGAGATTTTTTGCGGAAGGTAAAATGTTGTGTGAGGACACACAATAGATTAAGGATGGGACAATGTTCGTGTCCAAAATTTCCCTATTTTATGCCCCATTCTAACTTATGTTTCATCTCAAGGTAAACCTATCTTTCCTACACTAGTCCAAGATAACTACCTATTCCTGCACATGCTTCGTATTTTATATTAAGATTTATTAAAGTGCTTTATTAATCAATTTTATATGGATTTCATGCCTACTACGTGCCTCTCATAACTTATGTTAATTTCCTAGAAGTAATTGATAAAATTAGTATTAATTATGAGTATGACTAGTGCAGGTGGATCCCTGCACCACCATGAGGACTGTCCAAGATTTGCATACGCCAAATCGTTCCTTGAGGATGGGTTTTGATCCTTGAATCTGAGTCTAGTTGCCGATGAACTAAAGAAGGATACCAGTGGCGCATAATCAAGGAATGTTTTCCAAAGTTAATTTATGGCCAAGCGACATACATGTTCCATTATAATTGCTCGTCGATTTTGTAATTTCAGTTGATTAGTTTGTTCGGCCACAAGGCCTGAATAAAAAAACTTTGTAATTAGGGAAACAACTACAGTTGAAAGGATGTACAAGATAGAGATCATAGGTAGGATTAGCTAGTGAACCATCTACTATAATTTCATTTTCATCTAATCTGTGTGTCGCCTTAGCTCTGGGGCTGGAATTTCACTTTATGTACATTTGCTTAATCAAGTAATACAAGAAATCCACCATGATTTTCTTAGAAATTCTTTAATTTATATTCGATGCATATTTGAGTGTTGAGCCATTTCATTTCTTAGACAAGAAACGAGCTAGCTGGTTATGGCCCAACCAACCGAGCTTGTTTTGCCCATGTTCTTTCATTGTTCATAAAGACATTGTGAATATTTCCTTTTGCAGTTGTTGGTGTGACAGTTCTGATATTTATTTTTGAAATTATAATTTAAATCTCTTTTGTAGTTGAAGTGTGAAATGGATGTGTGGCTTTGGGAGTTAGCTGAGTTTATTTCATTTACGAAATTTTTTTCTTAAATTTTCTTTACTCTCAATCTTTGTCTCAATTCACTTTCACTTAGATCAGGGAGGAAGCTCTTTCCTACACCAGTGCATGGGTTGCCTGCACTTTGCTTCAGTTCTTCATTTTGTAGGAAACATTGAATTTCTTTCTTGCATATTATTTCTAGTTATTTTACAAGTGAATGAACTGCTAACTTCAGTAATTATCTTCATCATTAATAGTATATCTCCAGAAGATGTGATAGAAGTTGCATGCATTTATCATAAGCATGTTATACTTACATTTTATAACTTAAGAACAAAGAATAGAACCACTTCCAGTGGATTACCAAAGTTAGTTAACAAATACAAATCACTTAAACTACTATATTGATTCCTTTGAGTTGTTTTCATTTCATGAAGTTTACTTCATTTTTCAAATTGAGTTAATTAAATATTTTTTTTTCCACAGATAATTTACTTCATGATTTCATTTGTAGTTGCAATTCCTTTTCAGCACATCTTTCACGCCTTTCAAAATTAATTTGGAAACTGAGTTAAGGAAACTATGCCTCAGTGCAACAACTAGTCTCTTGTCGTAGAAACATAGTGCTCTAAGCCTTGATGCTTAGAGAACCTTCACTAAGACATAAATCTTCCGTAACGAAGGTCAAATATACTTTTACAAAGAGAGACTACACTTGCACTAGTGCAATCAAATTGCAATAGTGTAAGAACAAGTTGTTTGTGTAGAAGGAAGATCAAGAGGGAAACAGATCTTTGCAAGAGCCCACTTGTCATACTATTAGCCATCCATCTGAAGATGAAAATAGAATTTCATTCCAACACTTAAGATTATTTCAATTGTGGAAAAATCCTTTACTTGATTTACTTGCAAATTATTCTTTTACATTCCAATATTAGAGTTGCTTTGGTGTCAATTGCCTTTACGATTGTTTTCTATTTGATTCTACAAGAATTTCCTTTAAACAATAGGATTAGGAATAGGAAAAGCTCATACCACTTCTAGCATTGCATATGCTTCATATCTAATTTTACGAAATCCCGGAGTTGAAAACTAAGTGTTGAGGAGTTTTCTTAAGCACAATTCCTGCACCCAACTATATATATATATTCCTACATAACAATACCATGGGTAGAAACATGGGCTACCAAAAATTTGAGACGAAAAACCACCATCTTATTTCAATTATAGTTTCCTTATTCTATTTATATTTATTTATTTATTTTGTTTGTATGTAATTTGACCTAGTCTAAAAGCTTACACTACATGATATTACATCTCTTCCCTACTATGTTTGAGCTATCCTATTGATGAAAGAGTGAGAAGTGCATAACTAATTTGGATGTAAATCTATTTATGTATACTATTATGAATATTCTGGAATATTGCAAGGAGGTTAAATCCCTACCATCCAACTAATAATTATTTATATCTAAATTATAATTTTATTTTAAATTATTAATAATATTATTATTAAGTAGCACCACCATATAATTTAAGTTTGTGGTAGATGTCTATAGACATCAATCCATGGTAAGTATGGAAACACTTATTTAGCTATAATTATAGAAATCATAAGGATTAATTAAATTATAAATTTATTTAAAATAATAATGCTCAATATTAATGATAAAAACAAGTAATATAACATATGTACTCATGACTTTTAGACCGATTTGTTTTTTTTGGGGTTTAGTTCCCATCACATCACATATTTAAATCTCATGGGGAGTGGTTAAGGATAGCAACAAATTAAAGTGAGCCAAAAGGGATCCAAGATTGACTCAGCTTCACATAATCCTCATGATAGCATCATACTCATTTATGCAGTGAATAGTTAGCCATGACATAGGCTCAACTAACTTCAAAAAAGAAGAACTTAAATATATGTACACGTGAAGAAAACATGTGATTGTTGGAAATTTTGCATTATGTGTTTGGCTAGTGGCAGTAAGTGTGTTAGTATTGATGTCAATATTTATGTTGGGAGATCAATATTGGAAGTTGGCATTGCCTCACAATATGTAGTATACATAGGGGGATATTATGGGATATTATGGGGTAGAGAGGGAGGTACCCAAGGAGAACACTCCACAAGCCATATTCTTTCCAATACAATAATCCTTGACATGTTTTATTGGGGAGTCTCTATCCTCTATATAGGCTTCATACATACAATACCATGGGTCTCTCAATACCATATATCTAATACAATGGGCTTATCACATTATTCCTAAATACTTGTGGCCCCTTTCATGGTGCGGGTTAACCACTTTAATTATTAACTATTGCCCATTTCTTTATGATCCTTACATCTCATTATTACCTTGGGTACCTCCTTGGGTACCTCCTTGTGTACCCCATAATATCCCATCATATCCCCCTATGTATACTACACAATAAGCAAGCGTGTTTACATTGATGTCAATGAGACTAGCATCGATGTATGTGCTAGCATTATGTTATGAAAGACAACATTGATGTCCACTAGGCTAGTGTGATGGCAGAAGATGCTAGCATTTACATGCTTGATTTCCCAGGCACAAGGAGAGTGCCATAGTTACTACGATTCTCTGTAGAGAATCATCATAGTAACAAGCATATTTAGGAAGCCATAAAATTATGACTATGATGGTTGGGAGTCCCATGCTTTAGATGATATTATTCCTTAAGAGATCAACTCAAATACTCTTGGAGATAGAATAGTTGGTTAGTCCAGGGAAATATATTTCCAACAGTATGTGGAATTCCATAAATGGATCTTTGGGTCAAAATTTATTGATAACTGAAGTAAGAATCTTGAAGTACTTAGGAGGAGGGTGAATTTCGGAACAAGGGAAGGAGGCTAAATTTTGGAAGGAGGGAAGAAAGCCAAATTTTGGATCTTTAGGACCTTAGAGAGTCGGAGGCTCAAGATATTGGAAGGTCAGAATATTGGAGCACACAGAATATCAAAACGTTGAATTTCAGAAGGAGGATCATGAAGTCAAAAGGTCTAAATATATGAGCCTCGAAGGTTTGGAAATTTGGAACCTCAGCACGAGGGAAACTTAGAACATTAGAGCATCATGATTTGAGAACCTTGTAAGTTCTCATTAATTGAATTCTTTAAAATCACCAAGGGTTTGAGGGAGGAGCAATTACAAATGAAATCACTTGGGAAACCAAGGACCAAGGGACCCTTTCTCTCTCCTCCAACATGACACATAGTGAAGAAATTCTGTAGATCCAACTCCAATGCCATGTAGAAATTATGTCTACAAATCTAGTTCTATAGATCTGCTACCTCTAGGTTAACGCGATAATGCAATATAAATCAAAGGAGAATAGTATAACCTACTTATACCATCAATTTGTAGAATCTTAAAAGATAAAAAAAGATTGGGTTGAACACATATAACCAGAAGAAGAAGAATTAATGCACAATACATATGAGAATACTTCGAGGAAAGCCTCAGCTAAAAACCCCACTCTTTTTATTATCATACAAGGTGGAAATACATACGAATTGTACAAAGCCTTAGCTCTCACAACCAGCTAGATCTTAGTACAATGCTCACCGATGCTCACAAGCAAACTTAGTTTCTCACAAGCATTCCTCTCCATCCTCCAAGATCCTATTTCCTTGCATTGTTGCTAGTGGATGGTTCTCACCTCACCAAGTGGAACACTTCTCTCGCACACTATCAGAATTGCGCAATCCTCAATGGATGATACCTTTCTGCATGCATGAGTTTTATTTATAAGAAAACACATGAAACTGATAGTACATTATCCTTGACTATAATCTCAACTAGGTCTTTCTCAAAATAGACATGCATGAGTTACTAATGAGGCAATCTTCAGTTATCTGGAGTACACTAGTTGAGTGCATGCATGCATGAACTGATTGATAACTCATAATTAGTTCCTCAAAGAGTTTGGAAATAATTTAGCTCGATTGAACTGAATAAACTAAGCTAACTAATTACAACTCAAATATAACTCAACCTTATCTCCTTAATTTAAGGGATAATTGTTGCATGACTTCAGAAAGACTTCTAACTTGAATTTCTCCAACTAATTAATCCATAATGAATAACTAATTATTTCCAAGTAGCTGGTAAGACTAAATTCAATTTTAATTCAGGGACAAATTAAAATTGGAATATTCTTGTTGCCACATTTCAGCACTCCCTCTCAACAAGAAATGGATTATCTGTTACCCGGATCCTGTCCCTATGGAACTTGAATTTACATTTTGACAATGCCTTTGTCAAAATGTCAGCATCTTGCTCCTTTGTCGAAATATACTGCGGTGACATGATCCTCCTCACTACATCAACAACTTGCTTTACCCTGTAAAGCCAATAGGAACTCACAACTGACTTGTTCTTCGGTATTGGAACCACGTCCCAAACACTATTACGAACTATGGAGTCATACTCCTCCACCATAGCATCAACCCAAGTTGGCTGACACATTGCTTCCTCAAACGAAGATGGCTTGGTCGCCATGTATCGAGTGTACCTCTCAGGTGACCTCCTCTGTCTGCGCTAAGAAGATGATGCTCCCACATTCTCTCTCCCATCCTACAACAATCTGTCATCTTCTCTTTCGTCTATCTCTAGAATAATCTACTTGAGTGGATGCCTCCACTCCTGGCACCTCTTCATGCGGCTACTTTGCATCAGTCTAAGGCTCCTCCTCCTTAGGAACCAACAATTCCTCCACAACCTATTGTTGGAGCTTCCTCTCAAGGGAAAATTGCATGGCCTTCTACTCATCAAACTTGGATCTTTGTGAACCACTATCATCTGACTGGTAGGCAAGTACACCTAATAGTTGTGAGGTGTATCAGTGTACCCCACTGATATCCCCAAATATGTTGTCAACTCAAGCTTCTTCTATGTATCCTTTGTCACATGGGAATATGCCGATGAGCCAAAGATCCTGAATTGACCCACATTTCGTCTCCTACTGGAAGAAGCTTCATCTGGTGTCTTCATCCCAAGTATGTGATGTGGGCTTCTATTATGCAAATATACCATTATGTTGCATGCCTCAGCCCACAAGTGAAATGGTAGGCCTTGGTCATGCAACATTGCATAATGTTTATGTTCTTCCTCTTGGCCACCCCATTCTATTGTGGGTTATGAGGTGTCATCAACTCTTGTTTAATTCCTTCCACTGTACAAAATTCCTTAAAATCTTCATAGACATATTCTCCACCATTGTCGGTTCTCAAGGCCTTGATCTTCCTCCTTGACTCTTTCTCAACCAAATCTTTGGACTCACAAAAATTTCCGAAGGTTTGGTCCTTATTCTGCATGAAATAAATCCAACATTTACGAGAATAATCATCAATGAAAATCACGTAATAACTTTGCTTCGATGTGGATGTCATCAAGAATGGTCCACACACATTGGTATGAACTTTCTCTCACGTAGTCTTTGCTCGATTGTCTCCACCATGAAAGGAAGGCTTGGTGTACCATCCCAAGGTACAACCTTTCCATGTGTCAACTTACTCAAGTTTACCTTTGGCAAGTCTTGTAGATATCTGCTACATTATTTTCAAAGCCCCATGATGTAAATGACCCAACTACCTGTGCCAAAACTTGCCAATGTCTTGGATTTGCACCAATTCTACCTTGGTACTCAATGCTACCCAATCATCTACCTCTAGTTTATAGAGATTCTTCACCTAAATCCAAATCTTCTTTACGTGACCCGTGGCTATTTGTCTTGGGAATGTCTTTCCTTTAATAAAGACAACATCATAGCCTTTGTCCTCCAACATCGCAATCAATACCAAGTTCTTCTTCAGTCCAGGCACATACTTCACATCTGTCAAGGTGAGAGGAGCTCCATACTCCCTCTAAAAAGCAACCATGCCCACTCTTGAAACACTATACCTTCCATCCTCACCCATATCTATGCTCATATTGAGGTCTTTCTCCTCCAAAGTACTAAATAAACTTTTATCACCGGTCATGTGGAATGAGGCTCCACTGTCAATATACCAAACACAACCCATCATCGATGACACCATGCATGCAATGAGGGTAAAGTCCATTTCCAAGTGAGAGGGTAATGCCTTACCTCTTGATCCTCCTCAGGATCCCTTCTTGGACTTCTTCAATGGGAAATTAGTCGTATAATGTCCCATCTGATGACAATTAAAGCATATTAATTTAGACTTGTCACCCTTCTTCCCTCCATGAGAAGAATTCGATTTGGAATGGGAAGCCTTCACCTTCCCTTTCCTTGCCTTACTTGCTAAGGCCATATTTTATTCATCATCATTCTTGGATGAATAACCATCTAGTGCGCTCCTCATGATCTCCTCTTGAATGAGATCTGACCACAGTTGTTCCCAATCTAGTAGTTTCTCCCTTCATTCACAGAGTCCTCGTAGCTATTCAAACTCTTTGGAAGGCCAAGGAGAGAGAGGCTTACC
This sequence comes from Pinus taeda, assembly GCA_000404065.3. Taxonomy (NCBI): domain Eukaryota; kingdom Viridiplantae; phylum Streptophyta; class Pinopsida; order Pinales; family Pinaceae; genus Pinus; species Pinus taeda. The sequence continues at coordinate 25,777 of APFE031618245.1, read as the reverse complement.
ATATCATCATCAACAGTAGTTATTCCCACAATGCCAAACTCATCTTTGTAGGTGTTGAGCTTGTTGAGATATGTGGAAATGGTATTTCCCTTCTCCATCTCAACTGTTCGAAGCTGATCCTTGAGCGCCAACTTCCTCTAGTCGCTACTATTCTAGTAGAGGTCCTTTAATGTCTTCCACATTGAAAATGGATTAACGTTGAGACAATATGGTCTCGAACTTCCCCAAGGATGATCCATCTCGCCTTCCCAACACACTTCCTCCACTCAACCAACTCTTGTGCATGAGTTGAAGTTTGCTTTCTGATTTCTTTATCAATGAAATTCTTCAAGCCATTGTCTAACCTCCATTCTATCTTTCCATTCTATGTAATTCAAGCTACCTTCCAAGTCATACTCTAGTCTCAAGACATAGAACTCCATTGGCCAACCTGAAGTATGATATGAATTTGGTTTTCACCTGCGACCCCAAATTCAAATTCTCTTCTCTATATACTCTTCACAACTCTGACAAACTTGGCTTTGATACCATGTAGAAATTCTGCAGCTCCAACTCTGATTCCATGAAGAAATTCTATCTACAAATCCAACTATGTAGATCTGATACATGTAGTTTATCTCCGTAATGCAATATAAACCAAAGAAGAATACTATAACCTACTTCTACTATCAATTTGAAGATTCTGGGAAAGGGTTACCTAGAAACCCCAGTATTTGTATTATCATACAAGGTGGAAATACATAGTAAAGCCAAATCTCAGTACAATCCTCACAAATGTTCATAGGAAAACTTGGTTGCTCACAAGCCTTCCTCTCTGCCCCCTAACCTCCTATTTCTTTGGGTTGTTTCTAGTTGATGATTCTCACCTCACCAAGTGGAACAATGCTCTCATACACTATCAGAACTACGCAATCTTCAAGGAATTTATGGGTGCTCATTTGTTTTTTCTGAAAATTGCAGTTTTTATTTGAATTTCATTTTGACATTTTTGAAATGAATGCCTAAAAGAGATAGGGGTTCTAAGCCCACAGGGGGCCAAAGAAATACTGACAAATATGAAACCAAAACTTATATTGAAACTTATATTGTACTGACAAATCAGAAACCAAAACTTATATTTGTCCTTCTTCTTTAGGCAGAAAGTCCAAACAAACTCAAACAAAATCAGGCTCATCACATACTAATAGTCAGCCTAGGCTCTAGTAGCAGTGGTCCAAGTGTCACATAGCCTATAAAGGTGAAGAAGGGGACTGTTGTAATCAATAGTTAGCCTTTTCAGCCTCTTGGAGCGGTTCATGTGGAAGAACAATGATGGAACATATGGAAGACCATGCAGAAGTAAGTGGTGAAAATCAGGTAAATGAGGAACAATCCACTTTTGGATTCGAGATTGTCCATAGTGAAACACAAGTACAAATGAAAAATATTTCACCATCACCTCTTCCTGTACAAATGAAAAATATTTCACCATCACCTCTTCCTCATACATGAAGACTCTGACACTTTCTTATTTGACTTTGATATTTTGTTTACTAGTTATGATTATTCATTTGATGCCCAGAAGTTAAATTTATTTCCTGCAACTCTTAATGAAGTAGCACTCTGGTTCACGGGAATAGGAGGAAACACTATATCTTCTTCAGAGCAAATGAAGAGAGTGTTTTTGTCAAAATATATGGAATATTATAAACCTATAAGGAATATTATAGACCTAGAGATATTCAAGATGAAATCTTTACTATTGTGCAAAAATATGATGAGAATCTAGAGGACTACTTGGAGAGGTTCCTATATATCCTTCAAAGGCCAAAGCACAAATTTGATCCAAATACCATTAGAACCTTGTTATTAAGTGTGCTTACTCATGATGCTAGAAATAATTTAAATCTATTAGGACAAGGGGATATTGCTCAATTTCAAGAAACCAATGTTGATTCAGAAAAGGAATTCATAATATAAATATGAAAACCAAATCTACTGATGCTATGATTGTTGGATTAGAAAACAAAATGGACAATATGAAAATTGAAATAATGAATAATGTTAGTAAAGGAATACACTCTTTGAAGTTTCAACAAAAAGTTGTAAAAGAGAAAGAGATATTGTCTATTTACTATCCTAAATGTAGAAGAAAGCATCCTTTAAGAGAATGTCCTCTTGATATTAAAGAAACTAATAAATTTGCAATTTGTGTAGATAACCATGCTACAGAAAAATGTCCCTCCATACATGGGCTGAAAGTTGTACTTGAAGGGAGACAACCTGACACTGAATCACTACATTCTATGGGAGCATGGAAAAATTGTCCTCAGGTATGTGCAAGTATGGTTCCTAACCTCCACCACTTTTTTTTGGTTATAATGCACACTCATATTCCTATCCTAATACACGTCAGTGTCAACATTGGCATTATGAGAATCAATATTGGTATGTACAACCCTGCCAATCTTAGAAACAAGGTCCTAAAGGGCCAAACCATTCACATCATTCCTGTCCTGCACCTATGCAATCATACCCTCCTACATATGCAGCTTACCCAATGCCTCAACCATAATTACCTAGGCTCAGTCAACCTATGCCACCATTACCTTTACCTCCACCATTTCGACCTTCTCAGCTCCCTAGTAGACCTTTACCCAACCCCAATAATAAAGCCTTACAAATGATCCATTCTATGAACCCTCTTTCTTCATCCATATATCAAACTATGCCAGTGGGAGTCAATAATCTCCAATTGAGATGAGGGAAGGTAGTAACCTCATAAAGTCAAAAGCAGCCTATGGTGATTATCAATGAGAAAGTAGAGGAGGAAACTATTGACCATTCTAAAAAAGATGACACCATTCAGCCTATCCCTATACATTCTGATCCCTTGTTATACTACTACCACTGTGCTTGAACTTGCAGATAAATCTAAAACAAAATGGAGCTGTAAGCCTTGTTGGATGATGTGGTTGTTTCCATAGATTCTTGTGAATATCCCTCGGATTTCATTGTGCTTTAGCCAAAGAACCCTGTGGGAGGACATACCTTGATCCTGGGATGACCATGGCTTGCTAGTGCTGATGCTTATATGGAATGTGGTTGAGGTGATAAGTATATTTCCCATGCAGATTCGAGAAAGAAGGTCTAATTAACCCACCCTCTCACTCTCCTTGCTAACTTGTGGTGTTTCTAATTTACAAGAGGCAATTGAACTAGTGCAATTGCAAGAAAGAAATTCTTCAGTTGACACAAGGGCTAGCCATCAATGAGCTTGCTATTGCAAAATGAGACTTCTTAAAATGTTGTCAATCTAGTTTAAAATGCAAGCAACAAAAAATAATAGAGGCCTCATGATAATCAAGAGAGAAGACAAATATGTACACTTCGCTATTTGATAATAGTTACTTGCAGACATATCTAAATTCAAGTAAAGTTAACTCAAATTCAGCAAAACAATTGTATTAACTTATATAACTGTGGTTAAAACAAAGACAAACTTGTCATCAATTTGCTCAATAGTTAACAATAATGACATGTATATCTATTTGAATTCGTTGTTTAACTTAATAATTAGATCCATAAGAAAAGATAGTTTTCCAATATTTAAACAAGAATATATTTAAATTGAATTTGCAATATTGCAGAACCTTATTTATCAAATATGTGAAAGCATGAGTGGTTAAAAGTATGAGTTTGAACTCTTCTAGCAATATTTGAAGGACTAGTCTTGTGAAACTCTCATTTTTAGACTGAACTTATGCATGTCTCTACCACAACTATAGGATCCTTGGATGAAAATGCATTTTCCAAAATACTATCTAACCTATTCAGCCTATACCCATGCTTGATTAGAGAGCCATGCAAGTCATCAACACTAATCTGACTCAAATCTTTTGTTTCTTCTAAACCCACAACTTAACTTGAAGATCATTTTTTGAAAGAAAATATTTCAAACACTTTCTCAATGACCTTCCAATTTGATACAAACTCCCAGTGTTATTTAAATATTATTAACGGGTGAAAAAAAAGTTCTTTCTTAATCACATTTCTTTCCCACACAAATTTCCAAAATAATTTCTATTTATTCTATATTGAGAAAAATAGAATCAACATAGATAACAAAATGCAGTTGCCAATTAAAAGAACTAAAAAAATACCAGCACAGATATAAATTTTTTTAGGAAAAATAAATAGATCTACAATTTATGAAAAGCTATTTAATTATACTTCATAGCTAAAAGTCTAATGATAAAGCGTCTAGAATTAAGCTGAACACAGGTAGAGGTGATCCGACCGGATCACTTCTCTTCCAAAGCAACGATATGTTCGTTCCCAGACATAGCCATGGGAACATTAAGAATTCTGCAGTTTTTTATTTACGTAATACCTAATAGGTGGTTTGAAAATAATCATAACAATTCCACCTAAAATCGTTTGGAAATAAAACAGATCAAGGAATCAAACCAAGTGCCAGGTTCCGTCTTTCCAGTCGTGAGCGGGACGTAAGGCTGAAAGGCGATATGCGCAGCGAGTTTTGGTGTCGGGAAAGTAAACCAACCAAAACTCTTCCCCCCAGAAGAATCCACAACTCCTCACGACGAATCCACGCCACCAGCAGTCTTTGTCGTACGCTTCTACGAATAATCCTTGTTGTAAGGGAACAGCCAACTGGCTTTGAGGCGGAACAGGTCGCATTTTATCAGGCTGCACCTCCTCTACCAGTGGTTCGCCGTTATCATTTACAAATTTGTCCAACTGTATACGGCAAGGATCGCCGCGCCTGCCAGGAGTTGTGACAGTTCCGTCAAACCAGGCTCCCTCGAATCCCTTCTCATCGCTTCGGAACTCGATTCTCATTCCTTCCACCCAGTCCATTTTTTCCCGTTTCGCTTGACCGAACAACCCGAAACCCTTCAAATCTCTGCAAACCGCCAGAAACCCTAAATAGCATCAAATTTCTGCAACGCCCACACCGTGCCAAAAGAAATATGATGCATACTGCACTTTATGTCGTGCTTTACCCATTTTTATCCCCTTTATGTTCGTTTAATTATTTTGCGCAAGCCATTTTTAAATTACCCATATTTTTGTACACAAATAATAATAATTTTTTAATTAACATATGCTAAAACTTTCCACTAAAAGAACGGTTTACAAAAAACCCATTCAAATTAAAACCCTCTAATTAAAGTCAAGAAATTAATAAATATATTTAAATATAAATGAGTTTTATTATTAATGAGCTTGGATGAATATTAATTTTATATGTATTAGGGGTCAGATATAGATCAAATCTCTTTCCATTTTAAAAGATATTTGCACTTTAACATATTGGATCTTTTTTAGGTATCTAATATTAATATGTTATTGTTGATGTAAGTTTTTTTAGTTATTAATTTTACTTTTATGTAATTAGAAAAAGTCAAAATGTTTTATTGATAATAATAATTATTATTATTGTATCTCTTAAAGTGACTTAATAACAAGTAAACAACTCTAGTGTACAACCTACAAGGTGTCCTTTCCTTAAACTCTATTGGAAATACTATATTTAAACCTTGGATGTCCCACTTTATTTATTATTTTTATTATTTTATTAATATTGTTATTGCTATATAATTCGACTAAACCAAAATGTTAAACTAGACAATTACCTTAGAACATATCTATCATATACAAGACAATGAAATTTCACACTAAAACTATATTCAAACTCAAAAATAGCTTGAAGTAAGATGTAATTAATTTTAAACTTCCAAAGGGAGGTAGAAAATCTCACCTCCAACAAATCAAAAACAAACTTATTAATGTAAGCAATAATAGTAACAGTTAAAACTTCATTCTAATTAAATAAAATATTAATAATTATATTATAATTATTTTTATAATAGACCTTTATAGAAGGCTAGGCCTATAAGATGATACTACATGAGCACTCTTGAAATGATATAGGCACTATTTGTATGTTTTAGTTATGGCTTCTACTATGCTTTTTTTCTTTTCCTACTATCAACTCCTTTATGTAGAAGCTCAATGTTATTGCTTAGGGTTGAATACAACTAGTATCCATAGAAAACTTGTAACATGACATTATAACCTATATGCACCTATATGCAAAAGTATGCACAAGATTTATCTCTCTTATATCTAAGGCATGTCTCTAGATCTTACTATATGGTTCTTATGGTTGTTCGCTCCATCGTGTGTATTTAGTTGAAAATAATTAAATATTATTTTGTATTAATGGAGAAATGGTTACATAGTTGTAATGTATCTCCTTAGTTTAGGATTTGTTCCTAGAATTTAGGACTTTGGTTGCAACGTCCCGATTTCTGGAGTTGTACTTAAATGATGTAATCCTTCATTGCTGGTAATAGAGTGTACTAGAGTGATCTCTCTGTTTTGTGAGTGTAGTCTCCAGGTGCTAGCCACACCTGTGAGCTACATCTCCTTTTTTTCAATTATGTTCATATTTTATCTTGGTATCACAACTCAGAGTAGGGACAACCTTATTTTTTTTAGGATGCATCATTGATTAGATAACTGTAGTGGTAGTGGAGTATCACGTGGACTGCACTAACACCTGAAGAGGGGTCTCACATGACTGATCATCTCTGAGCGCAAGAAAGGGTTGGCACGGATTTGGTGCGCGCCATTTTTTTTTTGAAGCAAAAGCACATTGGCGCGGGTTTTTTATGAACAGACACACCCATTGGTGCGGGCTTGAGGCTGATAAACGCGCCAGCGAAAGAGAAACTGCATTGGCGTGGACCGTAGCTGTTCATAGTGCCAATTTTCCCGATACTTCATTTATTTTGTTTATGTGCTTGTGGCGCGGATCCGTAGCTATTGAAAAGCGCCAAGGAGCCAACCTATTTCTCTTTGAAAATCTGCAATTTTTCCTTGTAGATCAGAGTTGCCTCGTGGTGGCACTTTGAATTTGTGGATCTGTTCGGTGGAAGCAGATCGGAGTAGCCCGGTGGTGGCATGTTGAAGTTCCTGATCTACTCGGTGGCAGCAGATCGAACTTGCCTGGTGGAGGCGTATTGCCCGGTGATGGCGCATTGGAGTTCCAGATCTGTTCGGAGGCAGCAGATCGGACTTGCCCGGTGGAGGCGTATTGCCCGGTGGTGGAGCAGTGAAGCTCGAGATTTGTTCGGTGGCAGCAGATCGAAGTTGCCCAGTGGAGGCGTATTGCCCGGTGGTGGTGCAGTGAAGTTCCAGATCTGTTCGGTGGCAGCAGATCGAACTTGCCCGGTGGAGGCGTATTGCCTGGTGGTGGCGCAGTCAAGTTCCGGATCTGTTTGATGGCAGCAGATCGGACTTGCCCAGTGGTGGCACATTGAAGGTATAAGTCTTTTTTTTTCAGATGTTTGGATCTGGTATAAGTCAATATGAATAACAGTTTAGAATCATATCTCCACGAGTCTAGCAAACTCGATGGATCAAATTTCAACAACTGGAAATTTAAGATACAGACTTTGCTTGAAAGTGAAAATGCGTGGGCGATCATCATAGGAAATGAGCCGAGAGCTGGAATAGTGACACAAGAACAAGATTGGGATAAAAGGGAGACAAAATAAAAGGTCATATTGAAAATGTCCGTCAAGGACAATGTTATCCCTCATATTAGAGACTGTAAATCGGTCGCTGAAATTTGGATGACAATCAAAAACCTGTATGAGACGCAGAATAAAAACCGTGTCTTGTCACTTAAAGCCAAGCTGTTTCAATTGAAGATGGAGGAAAATGAGTCCGTTGCTGGATTCATTGCCAGAGTCAAGGATCTGAGTGACAGATTGGGAGAAATCGGAGAGAAATTTTTCGATTCAGATCTGGTCACACCCACATTGAACAGAATGATTGATGAATACCATACATTCATCACAGGGCTGTCAGCAAGGGAGAAAGTCCCTTCATTTGAAGAGATGATTGGGATCCTCCTACAGGAAGAAGAGCGACGAAAAAATTTGAAAACTCAGAGCAATGACGTTGCTCTGATGGAAAAAAAGAGACAGTACAGAGGGAAGTAGCACCAGCACCAGCAATCGCAGCAGCACCAGCAGAAAGGGGCCAACACATTTCAGAAGACACCGTTTAAAGGTATGTCCGCTAATGATTTTCCCATCAAGAAACGTTTTTACTATGGAAAGCCTGGTCATCTGATTAGAGAGTGTTATAAGAGGCAAGAAAATGAAGGAAGGAACAAACAGAGAAAACATAAGGGTTACTTTGTTGGGGAAGAACAGGACCATAGCCATGAACTTCGACTATTTACAGTCGATTGTGCACTTTCAGCTTCAGAGGGAGATGAGGACAACATATGGTATGTCGACTCTGGCGCATCCTCACATATGACTGGTAAGAAGGACTCGTTTGAATTTCTTGAAGAAACTTCATGAGGGGCGAAAATTTATTTAGGAGATGATAGTGGATATGAGATCAAAGAACATGGTGACATTCCTGTAAAGTTACCAATTGGTGACATTAGACATCTTAAAAATGTATTGTATGTTTCAGGAATTAAGAAAAATTTGGTCTCTGTCTCAATGATTACTGATGAGGATATGCAAGTCCAATTCTTTAAGAATAACTGTGTCATTAAGGATATCCAGATGGAAACAGTTGCAAAAAGAGTTCTTGTGGGGAGCTTGTATAGATTAGATGCAAAGAGTATGCCACAACAAGCAATGGTGGCAGAACGGAAGAACAAAACTCTTGTGGAGTGTGCAAGGAGCGTGCTACAAGGTAAGGGTCTATCAAATGGTCTTTGGGCAGAAGCTATTAACACTCATGTATATTTAAAGAATAGGATTCCTACTAGATGTTTAGGCTTCAAAACCCCTTTTGAAGCATTGTTTGGATTCAAACCAGCAGTTAGTCATTTAATAATATTTGGGTCAAAATCTTATGCTCATATACCTAAGGCAGATAGGAAGAAGTTAGACCCCAAAGCCCTGAAATGTATATTTGTTGGATATGGCACTGAGTTCAAGGCATAAAAGTTATATAATCTTGTGACTCACAAGGTTTTTGCAAGCAGAGATGTCATATTTCATGAACAGGTTGAAGAAGGAAAGGATAATTCTAACAGTGATTGCCACATTCCATTGCTTATAGAAGAAAATAGTGAGGAAGATGAAGAGAAGGAGCAGAAACAAGAAGAAGAAGTAACAGATAATGTAATCAATGGTGATGCAAGCGTTGAAATAGAGAGAGTTGATGTAAGTCCCCTACCAAGGAGGTCAGGTAGGAAGACTCGATTACCTGCTAAATTGAGAGACTATGCTTTCATGTCAAATATTTTAAACATTGTAGAACCTGCTAATTACAAAGAATCCAGTCAATTTAAGGAGTGGAGGACTGCAATGAATGAAGAAATGGAATCAATTCTTAGAAATGATACTTGCGATTTAGTTGAGCTGCCTAAGAATAAAACACCCATAGGATGTAAATGGATGTTTAAACAAAAAATGAATGTGGATGGAAGTATAGAAAAAATTAAAAGCTAGGCTGGTTGCAAAAGGATATTCACAGCAAGAAGGTATAGATTTTGACGATACTTTTGCACATGTAGCAAAGTTAAATACAATCAGAATGCTTATTGCTTTGGCTACTAAATGTAACTAGGAATTACACCAGCTTGATGTTAAATCTGCATTTTTAAATGGTGATTTAAAAGAGGAAATTTACTTAGTACAGCGAGAAGGATTTGTAAAGCAGGCGCAGGAACATCTTGTATGCAGATTGAAAAAGGATTTATATGGTTTAAAGAAAGCACCTAGGTCTTGGTACGAAAAGGTTGATTATTTCTTCTTAGAGCATGGCTTTCATAGAAGTTTAAATGACCCAAATTTGTATACCAAGTACAATAATGAGAGGTAGATTATTTTGATTTCTTTGTATGTGGATGACATGATTATAAGAGGAGATGCAGATGATTTAATTAGAGAAATCAAAAGGCTTATGGCACAAGTTTCTGAGATGAAGGATCTCGGAAGCCTTCATTACTATGTGGGATTAGAAGTATGCAGAGATACTAGGCAAAATTTTCTTAGCCAAGGGAAGTATGCCAGAAATCTATTGGAAAAGTTTGGTATGAATCAGTGTAGATCAACAGTGACACCTTTGCAGCAGAATTTGAAGTTGAGAGGTGACGATGGCACTAAAGAGGTTGATGCTACAATGTCTCGACAGCTCGTTGGCAGCTTGATATATCTTACAACAACCATACCTGACTTAGCATACTCTATTAGTGTGTTGAGCCAATTTATGTCAAAACCGCTTGAAAGTCACTCGATAGCAACAAAGAACGTGTTAAGGTATCTGTGTGGTATTGTTAATTATTTTATACACTGACGTATCTGATGTTACTCTAGCAGGTTTTTCAGACTCAGACTGAGCAGGTAACCTGGATGATCGAAAGTCCATCATAGGTTACGCATTCAACATAGGATCCGGGGTCATAGCATGGAGTAGTAAGAAGCAAAGTACTGTAGCTTTGTCATCATGTGAATTTGAGTATCAAGAATTGTGTGCAACGACGTGTGAAGCAATCTGGTTGAGAAGGCTTCTCAATGATGCAGGAAAAGAACAGAAGAATTCCACTTCCATCAAAAGCGACAACCAGAGTACCATTAAATTGGCACACAATCGAGTGTTCCATAAAAACACCAAACATATAGACATTCAGCTCCATTTTATTAGAGAAAAAGCACAATCAAAGGAAATTATTGTTGAATATTGTAAAACTTGTGACAATGTGGCTGATATTTTTACAAAGCCTCTTGCACGAGTGAAGTTTGAATTATTTAGAGGGATGTTAGGAGTCCACGAGAACCCTTTCTCCATTAAGGGGGGGAGTTGAAAATAATTAAATATTATTTTGTATTAATGGAGAAATGGTTACATAGTTGTAACGTATCTCCTTAGTTTAGGATTTGTTCCTAGAATTTAAGAGTTTGGTTGCAACTTCCTCATTTCTAGAGTTGTGATTAAATGATGTAATCCTTCATTGATGGTAACAGAGTGTACGAGAGTGATCTCTCTGTTTTGCGAGTGTAGTCTCCAGGTGTAGGCCACACCTATGAGCTACATCTCCTTCTTTTCAATTATGTTCATATTTTATCTTATTTGTAATTTTATTGTGCATTACATGTTTTTTTTGGGAAATTATAGTTATTTCTATGAAAACTAAAAAATATATCTTTATATGTAGTGTTTGTTTTTAATATAGTTTCTAGAATTTTAATTTAATAATAAACTAGTGTAGTCATATAAATTGAAGTGTTGACAAATACCCATATGCATCAATTCATAATAAATATCAAAATAACTCATAGTGACTCACTAAATTATAATTTTATATTAAATTATTTATTATAAAAGTTAATCATACATACACATCTAAACAAATGTCGACCACTTTAACCTTTAGATTCCTAATTTGTATATAGGGTTTATTACACTACAATGGATTATCAATACCACATACCAAAAAACCATGTGTTACTTCACATAAAACTTGTATATATGATAATTATTTTAATTAAACCACCCTAGATCCATCTTAACTCTAAATCTACAAGTCCATCAAATCTCTTTTGCTCTAACCCAAAAACCTCACATATTGACTATTTTAGCTCCTTTTTATTTTAATTATTAATTATTATTAATATTTTAATTTTATTTTGTCTTTATTATTATGTAATGTAATTGAGTCAAAATGTTTACATAATAATATAATAAATAAACTTATATATATATATATATGTGTGTGTGTGTGTGTGTGTGTGTGTGTCCCAAATTGCCTATTTTCTACCCCATTTTAGCTTCTATTTTATCTCAACATAAACCTCTCTTCGTGCATGCTTCCTATTTTATATTAAGATTTATTAAAGTGTTTTATTAATCATTTTTATATGGATTTGATGCCTATTATGTACCTCTTGTAAGTTATGTTAATTTGCTGGAAGTAATTCATAAACTCGGTATTAATTACGAGTAAGTATGACTAGTGCATGTAGATTCCTGCCACTTATGTTTATTTCTTAGAAGTAATTGATAAACTTAGTACTCATTATGAGTAAGTGTGGCTAGTGCACGTAGATTCCTGTACCACCACGAGGCTTGTCCGTGAGCCAAATCTTTCCATGAGGATGGGTTTTGATCTTTGACTACGAGTCGAGTTAGTGATGAACTGAAGAAGGATACCACTCGCGCGCAATGAGGGAATGTTTTCCAAAGCTAGTCTATGGCCAAGCAAGATTATAACTCCTTGCCAATTTTGTAATTTTGGTTGATTAGTATGTTCGGCTCAAAATCCTGAATAAGAAAATGTTTGTAATTAAGGAAAACAGATAAGTCTGAAAGGATGTATAAGATATAGGTCATAGGTAGGATTAGCTAGCGAACCATCAACTCTAATTTCATTTTCATGTAATCTCGGTATCGCCTCACCTCTCAGGCTGGACTTTCACTTTATGTACATTTTCTGAATCCAATAATACAAGAAATCAGGCATGGTTTTCTTACACAGTGTTTAATTTACCTTCAGTGGATATTTGAGTGTTGAGACTTTTCGTTTTTTAGATGAGAAACGAGCTGGTTAGCTAGGGCCTAACCAAGCCAGCTCGTTTACCCCATGTGCTTTCAATTTTTAGAAAGACAGTGTGCATATTTTCTTTTGCAGCTGCGTGGTGTGAAAGTTCTCATATTATTTCTGAAATTTTGTTTTAACTCTCTTTTGTAGTTAAAGTGTGAAACAAATCCGTTGCTTTGGTAGTTAGCTGAGTTTATTTCATTTATGAAATTACTTTCTCGCATTTTATTTACTCTCAATCCTTGTCTCAATTAGCTTTCACTCGGATCATGGAGGAAGCTCTTTCCTACACCAATGCATGGGTTGCTTGCACTTTGGTTCAATTCTTCATTTTGGAGAAAACATTGAATTACTTTCATGCATATTATTTCCAGTTATTTTACAAGTGAATGAACTACTAACTTCAGTAATTGTCTTCATCATTAAAATTATATCTCGAGAAGATTTGAGAACAATTGCATGCATTTATAGTAAACATGTTATACTTGCATTTTACGTCGTAAGAACAAAGAACAGAACCACTTCTAGTGGATTACCATAGTTAACACATGTCGATTACTTAGACTACTGTCTTGATTCCTTTAAGTTGCTTTCATTTCATGAAGTTTGTGTCGGATTGAATTAATTAAAGCATTTCTTTTCCAAAGATAATCTACTTCTCGATTTCACAGTTGCAATTCTTTTTCAACACCTTTGCTAAGACATTAATCTTTAGTATGGAATGTCAAATATACTTCAAGAAAATTGCAACAATGTAAGAACACGTTGTTTGTGTAGAAAGAAGATCAAGATGGAAACAAATCTGTGCAAGGGACCACTTGTGAGAGTGTTAGCCATCCATCTGAAGATGAGCATAACATTTCATTCTAGCATTTAAGATTGTTTCAGTTGTCTGAAAACTCCTTTACTTGATTTATTTCCAAATTGTTCTTTTACATTCCAGTACTAGAGTTACTTTGGTGTCAATTTCCTTTACAATTTTTTCCTATTTGATTCTTCAAACATTTCCTTCAAGAGGTAGGATTAGGAACATGAAAAGCTCATACCACTTCTCGCATTGCCTGTGCCCCAATTTTTAGTTTACAAAATTCACGGGTTGAAAATTAAGTGTGGAGGACTTTTCTTAAGCACAATTCGTGCACCCAACATTTTGGCACCGTTGTCGGGGAGGCGATTTGAATTGGTAAGATTTTTCTATGTTCTTGTAATAGGGGTAAGTATGCTATTATTTGTTTTTGCAGTGTGCCTCTATTGTTTCAAGGAATTTATAGGTGCTTATTTATTTTTTTGAAAATTGTAGTTTTTATTTGAATTTCATTTTGTCATTTTTGAAATGAATGCCTAAAAGATATAGGGGTTTGAAGCCCACTAGGGGCCAAAGAAATACTGATAAATCTTAAACCAACACTTATATTGGTCCTTCTTTTGTAGGCAAAAAGTCCAAACAAACTCTGACTCATCACGTACGAACAGTTCGCCTAGGCTCTAGTAGCAGTGATCCAGGTGTGACACAGCCCATAAAGGGGAAGAAGGGGATTTTTGGAATCCATAGTTGGCCTTTTCAGCCTCTTGAGAGTTGTTCGTGTGGAAGAACAACAATGGAAGATATGGAAGACCATGCAGAAGGAAGTGGTGAAAATCAGGTAAATGAGGAACAATCCACTTTCGAATTCCCGATTGTGGATTTTGATAGACAAGTACAAATGAAAAATATTTCACCATCAGCTCTTCCTCATTTTTATGGTAAGGTGCATGAAGACTCGGACTCTTTATTCTTTGATATTGATATTTTGTGTACGAGTTATGATTATTCATCTGATGCCCAGAAGTTAAAGTTATTTCCTGCAACTCTCAAGGACGTAGCACTCCACTGGTTCATGGGACTAGGAGGAAACACTATATCTTCTTCGGAGAAAATGAAGAGAGTGTTCTTGTCAAAATATAAGGAATATTATAAACCTAGAGATATTCAAGATGAAATCGTTACTATTTTACAAAATGATGATGAGACTTTATAGGACTACTTGGAGAGGTTTCTGTATATCCTTCAAAGGCCAAAGCACAAATTTGATCCAAGTACCATTAGAAACTTGCTATTATGTGGGCTTACTCATGATGCTAGAAATAATTTAAATCTATTAGGACAGGGGGATATTGCTCAAAATACTTTTGATCAGATCTATGACTTGTGCAGGAAATTCTCAAGAATCCAATATAGATCTGGAAAAGCAATTCAGAATAGAAACATGAAAACTAAATATATTGATGCTATGATTGTTGGATTAGAAAACAAACTGGACAATATGAAAATTGAAATAATGAATATTGTTAGTAAAGGAATACACTCTTTGAAGTTTCAACAAAAACTTGTAAAAGAGAGAGAGTTATTGTCTATTTATTGTCCTAAATGTAGAAGAAAGCATCCTTTAAGAGAATATCCTCTTGATATTAAAGAAACTAATAAATTTGCAATTTCTGCAGATAACCATGATACAAAACGATGTCCATCCATACTTGAGCTGAAAGCTGTACTTGAAGGGAGACAACCTGAAGCTCAATCACTACATTCTATGGGAGCATGAAGAAATTGGCATCACGTATGTGCATGTATGGTTCCTGATCCTCCACTAGATTTTTTTGGTTATAATGCACACTCATATTCTTATCCTAACGCTAGTCTCTCTCAACATTGGCATTATGGGAATCAATATTAGTATGGAAAACCCTACCAATATTGGAAATAAGGATGGAGAGGGTCAAACCATTCACATCATTCACATCATTCCTATCCTTCACCTATGCAATCATACCTTCCTACATATGCACCTTACCCAATGCCTCAACCATCATTACCTCAGATGAGTCAACCTATGCCACCATTACCTATACCTCCACCATTTCGACCTTCTCAGCTGCCTCATCGCCCTTTACCCAACCCCAATAATAAAGTGTTACAAATGATCCATTCTATGAACCCGCTTTCTTCATCGATATATCAGACTATGCCAGTTGGAGTCAATGATCTCCAATTGAGATCACGAAAGGTAGTAACCTCAGAAAATCAAAAGTAGCCTATAGTGATTATTAATGAGAAAGGAGAGGAGGAAACTATTGACCATTCTAAAAAATATGACTCCATTCAGCCTATCCCTATACATTTGGATCCATTGTCATCTTCTTCCAGCCAACCTCCCTATCGAGAGAGGTTAGTTGTGGAGAAGAAAGACCCCATTCATGAGTCTAGCCTTGCTTCTAAGCTTAGGAACCTTTTCATAAGGGTATCTTTGCTCCAAGATATCAAAGAGATCCCCATCTCTACAAAAATCATTAGGGAACTCTATCTCAAGAAGCCAGGAAGGAGAAGATTGGAACCTCAAACTATTCAATTTGTTGATAGAGTAGCAGAGTTGATGACGGGGTGTATTCACATGGAAAAATATACTTAACCGAGAGACCCTATTGTTTCTGTTGAGATAGGTGATGTTCTTGTCTCCAATGTACTTATAGAGGTAGGGGTAACCATTAATGTTATGACCAAGAAAACCATGGATCAACTTGTATTGGTCCATATTCATCCTACTACCACTGTGCTTGAACTGGTGGATAGATATAAAATCAAGTTGCAAGAGGTGTTGGATGATGTGGTCATTTCCTTAAATTCTTGGGAATATCTCGCAAATTTCATTGTGCTTTAACCAAAGAACCTTGTGGGAGGACATACCTTGATCTTGGGATGACCATGGCTTGCTACAGCTAATGCTTATAACAGATCTCGTTGAGGTGATATGTATATTTCCCATGGAGATCCCAGAAAGAAGGTCACCTTATATCCACCCGCTAGATCCATGCAGGAGCTTAGAGACACTTTATGGTTAGAATAAAATGCTGATGAGGAAACTCAGCTTGTTTCCTCGATACATAAAAATGCCAAGTCCTCATAGGATGGTGACATTCAAGACTTCTTGAACAATCTAGACACCATGCCTAATTAAGAGTCATTGAGTCAGATTTTTAGCCTAGATTTTTAGGAAAGATATGACTCTCAACCTCCATCACCATCGTCTCTAGTGACACCTTTGTGTACTCTTGAGCCTGATACTACTCTGGTTGAGATTAGTTCAGGTAAATCTGTGTATATCAGTTCAGACATGGATCCTTCTCATCAAGAGAAACTTGTGAGTTTGTTGTGAAACCATCTCGATGTCTTTGAATGGGGTTATGATGATATGAAAGGCATTCCCCCTGAAACTTGTACACACCATACCTATATTCAACATGTAGCCTGACCTTTCCAACAACCCCAAAGCCGAATGAACTGATCTCTAAGAGATGTTGTATAGGAAGAATTGCAAAAACTCTTAGATGTTGATTTTATCTATCCTGTTTCTGATAGGAGTGGGTCTCTCCATTAGTATTAGTTCAAAAGAAATATGGGAGATGGTGCATTTTTATTGACTCCAAAGAATTGAATAAAGCCACTCTCAAAGATTACCTCCCCTTTCCTTTCATTGATTAGGTACTCAATACCCTTGATGGTAAGAGATATTTTTCTTTTCTAGACAGCTTTAGCAGATATAACCTGATATACATAGCACCCGAGGATGAGGACAAAACCACTTTTACATGTCCATGGGCTACATTTTTTTATTGAGTACTTCCCTTTGGGCTATGTAATGCCCCGGCTACCTTTTAAAGGGAAATTTTGGCTCCTTTTATTGTGCCTTGAGTGTATCGAAATCTGTGTGGACGATTTCTGACTATTTGGTGATTCATTTTACGAAGCTGTCAAGAATCTACAAAAAGTTCTTCTTCACTACAAAGAATCTCATCTCATCTTGAGTGATAAGAAATTTTGATTAATGTGAAAGGTGGGAGTCGTTCTTGGCCATCTTATTTCCGACAAAGGTATCTAGGTTGACCCTGCAAAAATAGAAGTCATTTTGAGTCTTCCTACTCCCAAAACTCATAAGGAAGTGAGAGGTTTTCTAGGACATGCAGGCTACTATAGGAGTTTCATTAAGAATTTCTCAAGGATATCTACCCCCCTTTTTCAACTTTTGGCTAAAGATAGTGAGTTCTCTTGGTCCACATCTTTCCAAGAGTCCTTTGAGACATTGAAGGAAAAACTACTCCATGCACCAGTTTTGAGAGCACCAAACTGGTCCCCGCCATTCCATATTTCCTCTGATGCCTCAAATAATTCTATTGGCGTAGATTTAAGACAAGAAGAAGAAAAGCAACCTTACATTATTTATTTCATTAGTAAAAATTTGTCACCTAGTGAACTCAATTATACAGTTACTAAGAAAGATTTTTTAGCTGTAATTTTTTCTATTAATAAATTCAGATATTATGTTATAGGATATGAACTATTTGTACATACTAACCATTCCACAATAAGATACTTGATGAATAAACCATTAAATAGTTGTAGAGTGAGTAGAGGGTTTCTATTGTTACAGGAATTTAATACTACTATTGTTGATAGATCAAGAAAATCAAATGTAGTAGCAAATTATCTTTCAATATTAGATAATCCTCGCGAAGCAATTCCCGTTGATGACGATTTTCCTCACAAACATCTTTCTGTTGTGTCAATAAAATCCCCATGGTTTGTTGACATAGCTAATTATTTAGTCACTGGGAAATTACCACCTCACTTATCTATTTGTGAAAAGCAGAATATCATTTAGAAAAGTGTTGCATATTCCTAGATCCAAGGAGATCTCCTTTACACCGGAGCATATCTCATTATCCATAGATGCGTAAGGGAGGAAGAAGTGTCTAATATTTTAAAAATTTCCCATGATGAACCTTGTTGGGGTCACTTCGCTCATAAGTGGATTGAATACAAAGTGTTACAAGATGGCTATTTTTCGCCTTCTTTGTTCAAAGATGCTAAATGATATGTTAAGTAGTGTGATAGTTGTCAGTAGCTTCACCAGCCTAATCGAACCAATGAAATGCCTTTATGTCCTCAAGTTATCATTGAACCTTTTGAAAAATGGGACATTGATTTTGTAGGACCAATAAATCTAGCATCATCAAATAAAAAGTATATTTTCATTTGTACAAATTTTGTTACAAAATGGGTAGAAGCTAAAGATGTTTCTTTTTCTACTGAAACAATTGTTGTTGATTTTCCTTTTACTAAAATCTTTACTAGATTTTGTGTGACTAGAGAAATTGTTTATGAAAATGTACATCATTTTATTTATAATCTGGTACAGGGTTTGATGGAGAAATACAAAATAAGGCATAGGAAATATACACTATGTCACCCACAAGAAAATGTTCAGTGGATTCCATGAATAAGGTGATTGAGTCCATCCTCACAAAGTCGATAAACATGCATAAAAAGGATTGGGTTGACAAATAACCAGAAGCATTATGGGCCTATCGAACCACTTGGAGAAATAACATAGGGCACACACCACATGAGCTAGAGTACGAAAAACAAGTCCTCTTGTCGATAGAATTCCTGGTCAAGACTTTCAGGACTGCAGTCTAATTAGGACTAGATCTCTCTAAAGCACAATAGCAGTGTCTTTAACAGTCAAATGAGTTAGATGAATTCTTAAGGGATGTTTCTAAGTAGAACATCTTGGTTCAACAACAACGGAAGAAGTGGCATGAGAATTCCATTAAGAAGAAGAAGTTCCAACCAAGTGATTGGGTACTCCTTTACGATTCGAGATTCAAATATTTTAAAGGAAAATTCCATACACACTGGATGGGATCCTATGAGGTGGTCAACATATTGGAAAATGGAGTGGTAGAAATCAAAACTATTGATGGATGAAATTATTTTTTGCTGGTAAAGGGGCATAGATTGAAGGTATATTTTCAGCCCCTTACTAAAGGAGATTTTATGCAATAAGTGCAACAACCATTTGAAAACGAGTTGGTAGGTGGTAGCACCAACTTGTCGAAGATTTGATTCCTTCTTATCCTTATTGAAAAAATAATAAAAGAAAAATAAAATGAAAAAATGAAAAAAATAAAAAGTATGGAAATAATTTTTTTCCTATAATTATGAAAATCAGTTGACTATCATGATTGCAGAAGGATCAACCTAAAAAACAACATGCTAACAGGAAGATCAAAAATTTAAGAAAAAGGGAATATTACTTGATTTCTAGATATGTTGGCTGCCACCAAAAAGAAGAAATTTCATGAAACAGAGCACTTACCCAAGTTTGTGGTAACTAGCATGGACATTTTTATTCCAAGTAAACGCTTACTTCCCACTGTGGTTATTTTTTTCCTACACCGGTGCAGGCAGATTTCAAGGTAAAAACATTGCCTTTCTTCTATCTTCCATTTCAAAAATTCCCACTAGTTCCTTTTCTAAAATCCCTAATGAATTACCTCCCTCTTTCTTCTAAGAAACTACCCTTGCTTGATTTTGTAAAATCCCTCTTTTCCCTTGAATTGTTTTCTACATCCCATTTCATTTATATGTCTTGGTGGTATTGTTTATGCAATCACTGCTATAATATTCCTTCCCATTCTAATTTTTTTTATCCCCTTCCCATTTCTTTATTCCCTCATAAATTGATTACAGACTTGGATCTAGTCAATCGAGAAGGCATGCTCGTGAAACATGAAAGGATGCTGAATAAATGTTTTCTTGTATATTGAGGAAAAAAAAAATTAAAGTCCAACTACAAAAGTATTTCCTATCATATTCTCTATTTTGATAAAAGTCTCTGGTGAAAGCACAACTCAGTGCAAGCACAGTAGTCAAAGCAGGTTTAGTGAAGTAACATAATTGACTGTGAAAACAAGTAAAAAACACATAGTCTTGGAGTTCTTTGTCAAGGATATTTATGGATCTATACTTGCCTATACATGTGTGCTAATACATCATAGCATTGCAAGTTTCAATTAATACTCTGTTTTATTATTTACTAACCTAGGAACAATCTTTAAACTGCAAGATGTATAATGTTTTGAAATATAATCTTTTTAATAAGTGTTGGAGTATGTCTTGATAAAATTATGATGTTGGCTGTGGGATAGTACTATTGTGTGATCACCTGTATTCACCCTCCTTGAAATAATTCCGCATTGCTTGTCCATTATTACCTTACTCTTATTTCGATCATTGTAATTGTGGCGCCACCACCACCTACGCCTCCATTACACCCAATCATTATGATTCACCTATAGCAAGCTTACATGATTATGCACCTGATATGAAGGGTGGTTCCATCATGACTGGGTAAATGGGGCTGAAAATATGGAGGGTTATGATCTCCGACATAAAATTCTTAGCAAATGTTGGATCCACTTGCAATTCCTTCAAGAGTGTGATTAGAAGGGGTGAAATGCAATTCAAAATGGCACCTATAAGGAGTGAGTCATTGACTTTGCAAGAGATTATGAAAACCACCGAGTACAGGAATAGCCTTGCACTATTGCAAGAATTTGGGTTCCTGCCATTCCTATAGAAGTTTTATGGGTTCGACATGGCTATGGTACCAGAGTTCACAAGGACATTCAAAGAAGGCTGAGTCAAGCTTGGCTCGTTGAAGTTCAAAGTTACAAAGGATTCTATTTCGCAAGCCACAGGCATGCCACATACAAAAGAGCATTGGTTGAAAAAGGAGAGGCTCACAAATAAATGATGACATGGGATGATGGTCGACAAGAAGATTAAAGTTGACTAGAGGAAGGGAATTCCACATAGTTCGATGGTTAGGAAGTGGCGAGACCTATTGTTTATACTATACAAATTTGAAACTGGGGAGGGATGTTATAAATTGACGTTTGTATATCACTTTCGGTTGTTTCTGTGCTCTGAGTTAGGAAAATTGATTAATCTCCCTTAATATTTGCTCCAGGATCTTGAGAAGATGGTGAAAGGCATGCAGAGTGGAAATGAAAGTCAATTTGCAACCAAGATTTACCATCATGGGATTATCATGGTTAAGGTCATGAAGAAGTTATAAGAAAGGGGCATAACTTGGAAAGAATTTCTGAACAAATTTCAAGCAAAGGGTGTAGTGAAGCCTGCTAGCATGAGTACAAGTAAGAAGAGGAAAACAGAGTCATCATCTCCTACCAACAAGCCAGATGAAAGTACACCAAAAGAAGAGAAGAAGACTGTTGAAAATACTCCACCCATGGCTAAAATGAGAAAGACCAGAACCTCAGTGAGGAGGAAGACTGTCTCCCAAGGGATAAACCAATCAAGCTCTCTGATCATAATCAACGAATCACCCCAAGTTTCCCCTACAGTTCATAATCTCTTGGTGCTTGTAGATGTAGTATCACACACTATGTAAGATGAAGAGAACATAGAGGATGACGTATTGTTGTCAAATTTTTCCAACAGATTAAGGAAAAGGAAGACAATGCCAATTACTGGTGAAGTCCAGCAGAGGGTCATGAGGATGAGGAGGAACAATATGTAGAGACCCTTGATAATTTTAGTTAACCAGACATGGATTTCGAGGAAAGGGGCACTTAAGCCCCTACTATTTTAGAAGGACAGGGTGTTGAAGCCCATGCAGTTTTAGAAGGACAAGGTATTAATGCCCCTATGGTTTTAGAAGGATGGGGTATTGAGGCCCTTGTTGTTGTACAAGAACGGGGAAGTGAGACCCCTACTAATTTGGAAAGACAGGGTGTTGAATCCCTTGAGAAAATGGAAGAAGAGGGTGTTAAAATCCATGAGGAATTGAGTACACAAGGTACTAGAACCCTTGGCACAAAGAATGTGGAGGGAATCCAAACCCTCGGTGACAAGAAAACCCTGAGTGTAGAAACCCTCACCGATGTCATAATGCAGACATTTGACAACCTTGACCTTGACTACGATGGGACCTGTTTTGAGTGTGTTGCATAGAAGACATTCACACCTAAGGATCTTATAATGGCACCCTCTCTACGTCAATAGCTGAATAGTAAATTTGGGGGAGCAAGTTCATGACCTGGAGGCTTTGAACGAGGTCATGAAGGAGAAGAGTTGGTAGAAGCAAAGCGAAGTGGAGTTTCTTGCAGGGGTAAAAAGGTGGAAGCAACAAGTAAAGGTATGGAAGTATCGAGCTTACAAAGGCTACAAATTCCTTAAGAAGGTGACTATGTAGCTGCAAAGAGATCGATACAAAAATATGAAGATAGTGAAAGAAGGAATAAACATTGAATTTCAGGATTGAGGAGGTGGCTGTACATTTTTGAGATTTTTTGCTGAAGGTAAAATGTTGTGTGAGGACACATGATAGCTTAGGGATGAGAGGATGTTGGTTTCCAAAATTGCCCTATTTTCTACCCCATTTTAACCTTTTTTTTATCTCAAAATAAACCCCTCTTTTCTGCACTAGTCCAAGATAACTACCTATTTGTGCACATGCTTTGTATTTTATATTAAGATTTATTAAAGTGCTTTATTAATAATTTTTATATGGATTTCTTTCCTATTACGTACCTCTTGTAACTTATGTCAATTTCCTAGAAGTAATTGATAAAATTAGTATTAATTATGGGTAAGTATGACTATTGCTCGTAGATTCCTGCACCACCATGAGGACTTTCTAAGATTTGCATCAGCCAAATCGTTCCATGAGGATGGGATTTGATCCTTGACTCTGAGTGTAGTTGCTGATGAACTGAACAAGGATACCAGTGGCACGTAATCACGAAATTTTTTCCAAAGCTAGTCTATGGCCAAGAGAGATACATGTTCCATTATAACTGCTGGCCTATTTTGTAATTTCACTTGATTAGTTTGTTCGTCTTGAAGGCCTGAATAAGAAAATGTTTGTAATTAGGGAAAATGGCTAAGGTTGAAAGGATGTATAATATAGAGATCATAGGTAGGATTAGCTAGAGAAACATTGACAATAATTTCATTTTCTTATAATCTGGGTATCACCTCAGCTCTAGGGTTGGACTTGCACTTTATGTACATTTGCTGAATCGAGTAATACAAGAAATCCACCACAATTTTCTTACACAGTGTTTAATTTATCTTCAATGCACATTTGAGTTCTGAGCCTTTTCATTTCTTAGATGGGAAATAAGCTGGTTGGCTAGGGCCCAGCCAACCCAGCTTGTTTACCCCGTGTACTTTCGTTGTTAAGAAAGATAGTGTGAATATTTCCTTTTGCAACTGCGTAGTGTGAAATTCTACGTATTTATTTCTGAAATTTTGATTCAAATCTCTTTTGTAGCTAAAGTGTGAAATGGATCCATGGATTTGGGAGTTAGCTGAGTTTATTTTAGTTATGAAATCCCTTTCTCGCATTTTCTTTACTCTTAGTCCTTGTCTCAATTCGCCTTTGCTCGGATCATGTAGGAAGCTCTTTCCTACACCAGTGCATGGGTTGCCTGCACTTTGGTTCACTTCTTCATTTTGGAGAAAACATTGAATTATTTTCCTGCATATTATTTCTAGTTATTTTGCAACTGAATGAATTGCTAACTTCAGTAATTGTCCTCAGAATTAAAATTATATCTCTAGAAGATCTGAGAAGAGTTGCATGCATTTATCGTAAACATGTTATACTTTCTTTTTATGTCTTAAGAACAATGAACATAACCACTTCTAGTGGATTACCAAAGTTAGTTAACACATGAAAATCACTTAGACTATTGTATTGATTCCTTTAAGTTTCTTTAATTTCATGAATTTTACTTCCTTTGTCGAATTGAATTATTAAATAATTAGTTTTCCATAGATAATTTACTTCGGGATTTCATTTGCAGTTGCAATTCCTTTTCAGCACATCTTTTAGGGCTTTCGAAAGTAATTTGGAAACTGAGTGAAGGAAACTCTGTGTCAGTGCAATATCTGGTCTCTTGTTATAGAAACAGAGTGCTCTAAGCCCTGAAGCTTAGAGCACCTTCAATAAGACATAGATATTCAGTAAGGGAGGTCAAATATAATTTTACGTAGAGACATCGTACCTGCACTAGTGCAAGCAGTTTGCGACAATGTAAGAACAGGTTGTTTGTGTAGAAGGAAGATCAAGAGGGAAATAGATCTTTGCATGGGCCCACTTGTCAAACCATTAGCCATCGATTTGATGATGAACATAGCATTTCATTACAACAAATGTGAAAATTTCTTTACTTGATTTATTTGCAAATTGTTCTTTTACATTTCAGCACTAGAGTTTCCTTGGTGTCAAATGCCTTTAAGACTGTTTTCTATTTGATTCTGAAAGCATTTCCTTGAAGAAGTAGGATTAAGAATAGGAAAATCTCATACCATTTCTAGGATTGCATGTGCTTCGTCTCTAAGTTTACGAAATGCTCGGGTTGGCAATTAAGTGTTGGAGTTTTCTTAAGTGCAATTCCCGCACCCAACATTCTGGTGACGTTGCAGGGGAGGTGATTTGAATTGGTAAGAATTTTCCATTTTCTTGCAATAGGGGTAAGTCTCCTATTATTTTTTCCTATAGTGTGCTTCTATTGTTTGAAGGAATTTATAAGCGTTGATTTATTTTTTTGAAAATTACAATTTTTATTTGAATTTTGTTTTGTCATTTTTGAAATGAATGCCTAAACGAGGTAGGGGTTAGAAGCCCACTAGGGGCTAAAGAAATATTTGACAAATATAAAACCAAAACTTATATTGGGCTTACTTTTGCAGGTAGAATGTCCAAACAAACTTAGACTCATAACGCAGGAACAGTCTGTCTAGGCTCTGGTAGGAGTGATCCAGGTGTGAGGCAACCCATAAAGGGGAAGAATCAGACTGCTCGAATCCATAATCAGCCTTCCCATCCTGTTGAGAGTAGTTTGTGTGGAAGAACAACAATGGAAGATATGTAAGACCATGTAGAAGTAAGTGGTGCAAATCAGGTAAATTAGGAACAGTCCACTTTCAGATTCCCAATTATGGATTCTGTTATGCAAGTACAAATGAAAAATATTTCACCATCAACTCTTCCTCATTATTATGGTAAGGTAGATGAATACCCAAACTCTTTCTTATTGAGTTTGATATTTTCTGTAGATGTTATGATTATTTGTCTGATTCCAAAAAGTTAATGTTGTTTCCTGCAACTCTCAAGGACAGAGCACACTACTAGTTCATGGGACCAGCAAGAAACACAATATCTTCTTCGGAACAGATGAAGCAATTGTTCTTGTCAAAATATCAGGAATACTATAAAACTAGAGATATTCAAGATGAAATCTTTACTATTGTGCAAAATGATCATGAGACTCTAGAGG
>APFE031618244.1:0-26808 GCA_000404065.3 Pinus taeda | reverse complement strand
GACCCCATAAAGTGGGGTTACGGGTACCCCTCAAACCCCCTGTTAACTATGTGGAAAGAATATAACACAACCCAACAGCTTGCACTACCCATGCCTGCACTGAACATTCTTGCACTCGAACACACATTCCTGCACCAGGGATATTTGTAGCATTTCTAGAAAGATAAAGGGAACCAAAATAAAATTATATTAGGATATGATTCATAGGCTAGATTAAAAATTTGATGAATATACAAGGGAGGTTTTATTTTCCATTCTTTGGTTTTGACATATGCCTTTAGATCTGATTTGTGAGTTCAAATCAGATCTTGCAATCGATCATGAGGGGGAAAAAGAAGTGGGAACGGGATCCCCTAAGGATAGTTTTGGGGCTAAAAGCCCATGTTTTGGTTCAAATTTTGTAATAAACTTGTAAAGACTCTGCATTTTGTGGTCATGGAGTGTGAAGGTGTCAAGAGTCATAAAGGGTTGTCTACCATTATTTTTGTAAAGTAAAGTCAGATGTGAAAGATCTACCCATGGTTCACGGACCATGGGATTGTATAAAAAGAGCTAAGCTCTAAGTAGTTTTAGAGTGGTGATAAGTCTTATATAGTCATAGCTCTGAAGTAAGAAATCTAAGTTTCGAGTCGTAGTGTAGGTATAGGCTCTGTAGCTCAGGGTGTAGAGGCCTAGGGTGGAAGTCTGCAGCTAAGTGTGTGGTCCCCTGCAGCGGTGTGTGCAGGGTGGATAAAGTCTATAATCGCTTGGAAGATATCAATAAAGAGAAGTATTCTGCAAATTCTTCATCTTTGTTCCTATTAATGCGCCTTGACATGTTATGTATGAATTTAATTTATAATTCTTATATGATGTGTGAATGTATGTAACTACGTTGGTTAAGTGAACGCACGTAAGAACATCTATTACGCGGTGCTAACTGTGATTACTTGATAAGATAATTAATATTCTTAAGATAACTTGACAATATGTCCAATGCACTGCCTTAGCAGTGCGAAAGTATGTGAATCGAAGGTTAGGGCTGCATGAAGGCCAATCATACCCTTTCACGGAGGTATCGAAGGGAGGAATAAGCAGTTGGGAAGACAGAGCCCAAGAACTTCATGACCTGCACGAAAGCAGGAATAAGAGGAATAAACCGACATCACAACCATCTCAGGGTGTAGAAACTTGGTTCCAACATCCCCCCATACTGCTTCGGGTGAGACTTCGGTCCGTGCTCTAGGGGTTGATTCCAAAGGGACTAGTAGTGTAGGGATTTGTTTGGCTAACTAACACTGAACCTGGGACGGGCCCCCTCAACCCAACAAATGGTTCCATTGCTGGGACTATAATTTGCATAAGAGATGTGTGATGTCATATCATTGGAATCCAACTAAGAAATAGATTGGAGACTAGTGGATAGGAAGATCCACAAATTCGTGGCACAAGAGAACAAAAACCGATGACTAACAAAAGAACAGTGGTTGGATAGGTACCTATATACAAAGATCCACGAGATCTTTTTCTGCTCCTTTCCGGTTGAGCTATACGAGTGGATCACAAAGCTAGTAGATAGCCAAGGAAGGTGGAAATTTGATAGTCCTATTGTTTGGACCTCGGAGCTAGTACATAAATTGGAAGCATCGGAGGATAAGATTTCTTGCACTATCAATCATTGGCTCAAATGCGTTATAGGAGGATTTGTAACTAAATTCACATTCGACACCTCAGTCAACTATAGTGAGGTGGAGTGGTGCTTTTTCAAAGGTCCACGAGGTAAGTATGTGAAATCTTTGAATACCTAGATTAAAATGTTATTGTGCAAAAAATGGGTTCTGTAGCTACCTTGATGTTTGGAGATAGGAAAAGCAGAAAAACTTATAGGAACGAAGGGAGAAATGGTCCTGAATATAGTCCATTGATTTCACCTCCACGAAGTGATGAAAAGGGAATAGTGTAGGTTTCTCCGTGAAGTGCTATTCAGTTAATAAGACAAGGATTCCCGTGACTTCCACCTCCACCCACACCACCTCCAACTTCACCACCATTACCAGTGACTTCATCCATATCACCTCCATCTCCACCATAGTTCAATATGGAAAATTCAATGAAGTTTCTTTTGTTCAAAGGCTTGGGAAATGAGGACCTAAACCAATTTTGGTTCATGGTAAACGTTGTATGGGAAGCTCAAGGTGTTAGAGATGATAACATGAAGAAGGAAACCTTGGTTAGTGCTTTGTAGGATCGTACGCTAACTTGGCACATCAAGTACTCTAAATATAACCTGAATATTGGGGTGGAAGACATCCAGACAATACAGAATAAAGAATTCAGTGGGCCTAAATCTGAGGCACAGTTGATTGTGGGGTTCAAGGAAATTGTGATGCAACCAGGTGAGACACCTTGGGAATTAGATCAGAGGTTGAAGTGTAAAATCTGCGAAGCTAACATGAACTTGACAGATGGACAGCATTGCGAGTGGTTTGTGGCATCGCTACTGCCACACTTGAGGGTTGCGTTGTCACAATAGAAGATAACAACTTAGGCAGAGGCCTTGGAGATTGCAATGACACTGCATGAGACACCGATGCAAGATCCAAATCTAGGGGTTCAACAGATCCATGCGTAGTTGAAAAATCTTTGCCTTGAGATGCAAATTTTGAAGTAGGACAAAATAGTTCGACCAGAGGTGTGCGAAGATCTATGTTGCCTAAAATGCAAGGGTCAAGGGCAAGACAAAGATCATTTCTCAGTCTTTGAAAACTACCTAGAAGGAGGAGGATTGATGCCTTTAAGTCCGGAAGCTCAGGCAGGACCAAGCGCAGGGCCTGCATTATGGTGTGCTATATGTTTGCTAGTGGGAAAACATGCCACAGATAACTGTCATTTGCTGCAAAAGTTTATACACACACCGCAACAACTATTCCACAACTTCTGTAGGTCGATAGCGCATGATGGGCGTAATTGCAAAAGCTATCAACTAATGATGGATAGAACTCTCGCCTATAGAGTTCAGGCAGAAACGCGATCCCCTGACCAGAGTGCATGGATGGCGCAGATAGGATTTCAGGGGTGTAGACGAGACCGAGGCCAAGGAGGACCTGGTAGATGTCGGGGATATCTGATTTTCTACAATTGCAGAGGACCAGGAAATTATGCCCATGATTGCACTAACCCTATGCATTCCTTGTGCAAGAATTGCATTATGTTTGATCATGAAACAAAAGATTGTCCTATGCTGATAGCAAGGATACGTGACAAAGGGGCGCTACCACCTCAACTGACTCAGAATCTGCAGATGATGAGGTCTGAGCCACGCGAAGAGGATCCAAACATGAATATAGTGCTCCAAAGTGGTATCACAATAGGAGATGACAAGGGGAAACAACCTGAAGATAGTACATGGGCTCACAAATCTCTAGCGAAGGAGGTTGAGTTCGATTCTAAGTGTGCACATGAAACATTCATGCAAGCAAAGAAGAGCTTCGCTGAGGCCTCCACCTTGGGAAGCAAGGATAAGCCTGATTAGGAGATGGACCCTTCTATGCTTACAACCTTCCTGGAGACTTGTATGAAGTTACTTCGTGATAGTAAGGCTATGAAGGGGCTATAGGATTTTATAAATAGATGTGCCAGAAGCACCTCGAGTGAGCCACGCGTAGTACGAAAGATTGGTAAGCATGAAACAAGTAAAAGATGGGACATGAAGTTGACCACACAGATAGGAGAATATGAAATGGATCAAGGTATTTTTGATGTGGGGTCAAACGCAAATGTCCTACCAAAGAAGACTTGGGAACAAATGGGGAGACCCGCACTGCAATGGTCTTCGATTTAGCTAATAATGGCGAATTAGCAGAAGATCATCCCCATGGGGTGGCTACAGGGGATGACTGTAGATATTGAAGGCACAAGAGAACTGGATGACTTTGAGGTAATAGAAATTGTGGATGACAGAAACCCCTACCTAGTGCTCCTTGGTATTGATTGGGCTACTGATATGAATGGTCTAATCAACCTAAAGAAGCGAAAGATGATATTTGAGAAGAAATCGCTCCACGTGATAGTACCCCTAGATCCTTTTGAAGAATTGCGCTATACTGAACCAATCCGCGATTATGAAAGCGATGACAATCTGGACATATCTATAAGATAACAACATGAGACCAAGATTGGGTGAATCCAACAGTGGATGAATGAATTACAAGGGATTGCGAGAGTTCCTGCACCTCAAACTCTAATGAAGAATTAGAGCGCTGGCAGAATCGATTACATGAAGTAACTACACTGAGCTATAACATGATGACCCTGTCATTGTGTTGTGTGTCATCAAGGGTAAGAAATCTACCTACTTATGATGGCCTAAATGATGTACATATCTTATTCGATGCATTTGAAAGGGAAGTACTAGAAAAATAGCGCTT
This sequence comes from Pinus taeda, assembly GCA_000404065.3. Lineage (NCBI taxonomy): Eukaryota > Viridiplantae > Streptophyta > Pinopsida > Pinales > Pinaceae > Pinus > Pinus taeda. The sequence goes on along the minus strand of APFE031618244.1, from coordinate 22,402 downwards.
CCAGGATTTGGATTGGGCACTACATGCTACGCCCACAAGATGGTGGGGTATGCACAAGGGAAGCTTTGATGATTGGCATGAATGTAGGAGGATGATGAGAACATGCCTTAGGAAGCCGAAGGTGTGAATGATAGATAGGTATGATGGGTAGGATGATCCACGCGCGCACTTGGCTAAACGGTCTCAGGCTGGTGGAGAAGACTTGGACCATCCTATCGCGTTTGCAAGTAGAAGGTTATCTAAGGAAAAAAATATCTATCCACCACCGAGCACGAAGGGTTAGCCATGGTTTATGTAGTCTAGAAGTTTAGACATTACTTGTTGGGTGGCCATTTTAAAATGTATACAAATCACTCCGCGTTGAAGTACCTAGTCAATAATCCTATGTTGGGGGGGGGAGAAATTTTCGGTGGCCGTTATTGTTCCAAGAGTATGATTTTGAAGTTATTGTGAAGCCTAGACAACTAAACGCGGGACTAGACCATCTGTCACGCATTGAAACAGGAGAAGAACCCACTAATTTGGAAGAAGGATTTCCTTACGCGTAGCTATTTGCAGTGCACATCACAGATGGTCATTTTCTAGGATATAATACACTTCCTAACGACAAGAACTACCCCAGAGGGATACACCATCTAGCAAAAGAAGGGGTTAGTGGTGCACGCGACATTTCTATCATTGTTGGGCATCTGTACAAAATTGGGTCCGATGAAATATTTTGACTGTATGTACCGGAGTTTGAAAGAAACAACATCTTCGCGGATGATCATGGGGGCACCGCGGGAGGAAATTATGCAGGAAGAGTGACCGCGCATAAGATTCTACGTGTAGGGTTGTGGTGGCCAGCCCTCCATCAAGATTCAAAAGCATACTGCAAGGGGTGTGATGTGTGTCAAAGGATTGGTATGCCATCACAGAGGGATGAGATGCCTCTGAATGCACAAATGATGTTACAACCCTTTGAGCAATGGGCGATAGACTTTGTGAGACCCATTCAGCCCCAAGGAAAGATGGGAGAAAGGTACATTATCACCACAATGGAGTATTTGACTTGTTGGGAAGAAGCACAGCTTGTGAAGGATTACACAAGCATGACTGCTGCAAAGTTCCTCTTTGAGTATGTACTGACGTGATTTGGCTGTCCAAAGATCTTGATGAGTGATCACAGTATGCACTTTCTGAATGAGATGAGCAGCACAGCATGGACCCATAGGAGATGTCTGCTTGCATCAAATGCCCAACGGAGCCAGAGAAAGGAGGGTCTAGGAAGAAATCAAAGGCTACCAGGACATCATTAGACCCTATCACCCTAACAAAGGGTGATTTGCATGACGTCGGTTACACAGTGAGGGATGTCACGGTGGAGGCCCTACAACAATTTGAGCAGCAACAACAAATAGTCTTGTGGGCTATCCAGACAGGGTTGCAGGAGCTGCAGACCTGCACGTCGCAAAATTTAATGGTGTCTACCAGCCTGGCTATCGTCACTTCAGAAGTTTCCAAGAAGCTGCGCATGAAGGCCTCCAGTGGGATAGTGCTACTTGATGGAGCACTAACCATAGAGAATGAAGCTGACAAGCCCACTGTAAGTGCCCTAAATGGAGTAGGGTTGAATCTAGTAGTGCTCCCGCGTGAAGTGCTCCACCTCTTACAGGATGGAGTGATTGAAGAGTTGATGGCACGTGAGTGTCACGCCCTCTAGGTGATCAGTGAACAGTGGATCAACAATGAGTAGATGGCACTACAGTGAGATTCTTCCATAACTGTTGAGACCAAGGTGACCAATCAGAGCAAGCGCATTATGTAGGTTGTCAAGGAGTCATGTCGAATGGTCCCAAAGTTGGCCATCTGGAGGAGGATCCAGTCGAGGTGTGCATCCACAAGCTAGCCACAAGGGTGCATGACACTCATATTGATATGGTGAGGGCTCAGTTGGAGTTGAACCTACAAAACATGGAATTACAGTTGAAGGCCCAACCTTCAACTCCACTAGAAGTGAAGGAGTAGTGGGCGACTGCTGTCACAGAAGCAATAGCGGCAATGGATAGTGCAGTAGCAGATTGCACGCATCTTTTTGAGCAGTCATTTGAGGTCCTGGCAAGCTTGCAGGAGGACCTAAACATACAGTGACTAGAGACGAAATCACACCAGCTACAGCAGCTCTATGATGAGGTTAAGGGCACAACGTGAACTGTTGTGCTGACACAAAGACTAGCAAAACTGCAAGAGGCCAAGCAGCTGAAGGAACATGTGGATGCAGTGCTGTACAAGGAAGCAGTGTTGAAGGCATGACTAAAGCCCTAGCTGGATGAGGCTTACACAGTGACAAGGTCTATTAAAGGCAAGATTGTGACTCTGCAAGAAATGCAGCAAAAGCTTCAAGCCGACAGCTTAGGAGCAGTGACCACACAAATGGTCAAAGACACGAAGCAGGCGGCAGCTTAGTGCACCGTCAAGGTTGCGGTCATATGGGTTGAACTCGAAGGGCTTCGCGCAAAGATATTTGTGCCTATTGAGTGACTCAAGGGCAAGTCATGATGTTTGTGTTGGGGGCCTGTTGGGAACGGGATCCCCCAAGGACAATTTTGGGGCTAAAAGCTCATGTTTCAAGTCACATTTTGTAATAAACTTGTAAAGACTCCACATTTTGTGGTTGCGAAGCATGAAGGTGTCATGAGTCATAAAGGGTTGTCTTCCCTTATTTTTGTAAAGTAAAGTCGGTTGTAAAAGATCTACCCATGGTCCGTGGACCATGAGATTGTCTAAAAAGAGCTAAGATCTAAGTAGTTTTAGAGGGGAGAAAAGTCTTAGATAGTCATAGCTCTAGAGTAAGAATTTTAAGTTTCGAGTCGTAGCATAGGTAGAGGCTCTACAGCTGAGTGCACAGAGGCCTAGGGTGGAAGTCCACAACTGAGTGTGCAGACCCCTGTAGTTGTGTGCGCAGGGTGGATAGAGTCTGTAATCACTTGGAAGATATTAATAAAGAGAAGTATTCTGCAAATTCTACGTCTTTGTTCCTGTTAATGCATCTTGACATGTTATGTATGAATTTCATTTATAAATCTTATATGATGCACGAATGTATGTAACTATGTTGGTTACGTGAACACAAGTAAGAACATTTGTTTACGCGGTGCTAACTGTGATTACCTGATAAGATAAGTAAGATTCTTAAGTTAACTTGACAATCTATGCAATACGCTGCCTTAGCAGCATGAAAGCATATGAATCGAAGGTTAGGGTTGTGCAAAGGCCATACCCTTTCGCAGAGGTATCGAAGCGAGGAATAAGGGGTTGGGAAGACAAAGCCCTAGAACTTAACAAACTACGCGAAAGCAAGAATAGGAGGAATAAACCGACATCACAACCATCTTAGGGTGCCAAAACTTGGTTCCATCATCCCTCCATAGTGCTTCAGGTGAGACTTTGGTTCGCACTCCACGGTATGATGCCAAAAGGGCCAGTAGTGTAGGGATTTGTTTAGCTAACTAATGCTAAACCTGGGTCGAGCCCCCTCAAGCCAACAAAAAGGTTGAATTTTTAGAATGGGAAGGAAATTACGACAAGGGATTCAAGAGAGAAACCACTAACAGGGACAAATCGAAAAAGGGATTTTGGGAAAACATTTCAAGGGGAAAAGAGGGAAATACGAAATCGGATAGGGAAAATTTCTTTGAATAAAGGGATGGTAAACTTCATGGGATAAAAAGAAGAAAATAAGGGGTTTTTTTGTTAGAAAATGGGAATAGAAGAAGGGAATAATTTCACCTGACATCTTTTTGTATAGTGTTGATTCATAAAATAAATGCAGCAAGAATTGAGTGTTGCTTGGATAAAAAAGTTCAGTGCCAACTATCCCAAACTTGGATAAGGGCATGGTTCCTGTACTTGAACCTGCTTCTTCTTGGTGACAGTTAACACATCTAAAGATCAAGCAACATTTCCATTTTAGTAGAACTGATCTTCCTGCCAACAAGCTAGTTTTCAGGTTGATCCTTCTGCAATAATTTCAGTAGAACTGATTTTCACAATCATGGGAAAAACAAAAACTTTTTATTTTTAATTCTTTTTCTTTTTAATCATTTTCTTTTTATTGTTATATTTTTTTTTGGAATTTCTTTAAAAAAAAATTCAAGAGAGAAGAAATAAAATTACTGTAGGCTGGCATAGCCACCTACCAACTAAAGTTCAAATTGTTGTTGCACTTGCTGCATGAATTTTTACTTTGTGATGGGCTGAAAATATACTCTAATCCTATGCCGATTCATAACAAAAATGAAATCTCGCCCGTCGATAGTTTTGACTTCTAAAGCTCCATTTTCGAAAACTTGAATTACCTCATATAGTCCCATCCAACAAGTATGGAACTTCCCTTTAAAATGTTTAAATCTAGATTCATAGAGAAGTACCCAATCACTTGGTTGGAACTGTTTCTTCCTCGTAAACTTGTCATGCCACTTCTTGCATTGATGCTGCACCGAAATATTATGTTGAACAACATCCCTTCGAAATTCATCCAACTCTTTTAGCTGTAATAGACAATGTTGTTGTGATTCCTATAGATCTAGACCCAATTGAACTACAGATCTGAAAGGCTTTATCTGAAATTGAAACGAAAAAAGGACATGTTTTCCATACACCTGCTGATATGGTGTATACCCCATGTTGTTCCTCCAAGTGGTTCAATAAGCCGATAAGGCTTCAGGAAATCAGCTAGCCCAATCCTTCCTATGCATGTTTGCAGTTTTTGTGAGGATGGATTATATCACCTTGTTTGTGGATTCCACCTGGCCATTTGCTTGCGAGTGGTATGGTGTAGATTTCCTATGTTGAATCTTGTACCGATTCATGACTTCTTGTAGCAAGTTAGAAACAAAATGTGGACCATTGTCAAAAACAATTTCTCTAGGAACACAAAATCTAATAAAAATTTCATTAAAAAAAAAAATCAACGACAACTTTTTTCAGTGGCAAAAGAAATAGATTTAGCCTCTACCCATTTAGTAACAAAATCAGTACAAACCAAGATATGATTTTTATTTAAAGATGTGGGTTTTATGGGTCCTACAAAATCAATAGCCCATTTTTCAAAGGGCTCTATCATGACTTGAGGGCATAAAGGCATTTCATTTGCTTGAACAGGTTGAATGATTCATTGACAACTATCACAATGCCTAACATATTGTTTGGCATCCTTAAACAAAGAAGGCCAAAAATAGCCAGTGTATAAAATTTTATATGTAGTTCGCTTGTCAGAGAAGTGGCCACCACAAGGTTCATCATGGGCAGATATAAAGATATCAAACATTTCTTCCTCTCTTACACGTCTATGAATAACAAAATCTGGTTCAGTGTAAAAGAGGTCTCCCTGTATCCAAGAATATGAAGCATTTTACTGAATAATATTCCACCTTTCACGAGTGGATAAGTGAGGTGGTGTCTTTTTGGTGACTAAATAGTTAGCTATGTCAAAAAACCATGGATATTTTGCTAACATAGAAAAAATATGCTCATCAGGGAAATCATCATCAATAGGAATTAGTTCACTAGGATTGTTTAATCTAGAAAGATAATTAGCTACAACATTAAACTTCCCTAGTCAATCAATAATTGTAACATTGAATACTTGTAATAGAAGCAACCACCTAGTCACTCTACAACTATTTAAAGGTTTATTCATTAAATATCTTATCGCAGAATGATCAGTATGCACATAAACTTCATATCTTGTAATGTAATGTCTGAATTTATTAATAGCAAAAGTAATGGAAAAAAATTCTTTCTCAGTCACTATATAGTTAAATTCGGCAGGTCACAAATTTTTACTGATGTAGTAAATAACATAGGATTGTTTGTTCTCCTCTTATCCCAAGGATGCACCAATGGAATTGTTTGAAGCATCAGAGGAAAGATGAAATGGCAGGGACCAAATTGGTCCTCTCAAAACTAGTGCATGTACTAAGTTTTTATTTCAATGTTTCAAACGACTGTTGGCAAGTTGTGGACCAAGTGAATTCACTATCCTTAGCTAGTAATCGAAAAAGGGGGCTAGAAATCTTAGAAAAAATTTCAAAGAATCTCTAGTAATAACCAGCATGTCCTAGGAAACCTCTCACTTCCCTTTGGGTTTTGGGTGTAGGCAGACGAATAATGACTTCAATTTTAGTAGGGTCTACCTGGATACCTTGTCAGAAACCAAATGGCCAAGAACCACTCTTGCTTTGCACATTAATCTACATTTTTTATCACTCAAAGCAAGATGGGCCTCATGGCAATGTAAAAGCACTTTTTTCTAGATTTTTAGGAGCCTCATCAAATGAGTTGCCAAACACAGAAAATCCATCCATATAAATCTCAACACATTCAAGATCAACAAAAATAGCCAGCACAGCCCTTTGAAAGGTAGCAAGTGCATTACAAAACCCGAAAGGGAGCACTTGATAATAAAATTTACTCCAAGGGCATGTAAAGGTAGTTTTATCTTGATCTGAAGGTGTGATATAGATTTGTTATACCCACTGAAGCCATCTAAAAATGAAAAGTACTTTTTATTGGCAAGGGTATCTAGCACCTAATCGATGAAAGGAAGGGGAAAGTAATCCTTGAGAGTGGCTTTGTTTAATTCTCGATAGTCAATGCAAACATGCCATCTCCCATCTTTCTTAGGGACTATCACTAATGGAGAGAACCACTGACTGTCAAAAATGGGGTAGATGAGATAAGCTTCTAAGAGTTTTTGTAATTCCTCCTTAACAATATCTCTTAGTGTGGGATTCATTCGTCTCTGGGGTTTTCAGACAGGTCGGGGTCCCTCTTGGATATAGATATGATGAGTATAAGTCTCAGGAGGAATTCCTTTCATGTCTTCATAACTCCAAGAGAATGCGTCCAAGTGATCTTGCAACAAGGTAACAAGCTACTCTTACTGAGATGAATCCAGGCCTGAACTAATGTGTAAACATTTACCTGGACTAATTTCAACAAGAGTGGTCTCGGACTCAAGAGTACAGGAAGATGATGCCACAGTATGGGATAAGGAAGGTTGGGAATCAAAAATTTCTTGGAGATCTGAACTAAAGATCTGATGTAGTGTATAAAAACTAGGCATAGTGTCTAGATTGTTCAAGAAATCTCATAATTCAACATCCTAGGTAAACTCAATATGATGATGAATCGAAGAAATAGGCCAAGTATCCTCATCACTACTGTCATAATCTAACCATAAAGTATCCTTGAGTTCCCAAATAGATCTAACAGATGGATATAAGGTAACCTTTTTCCTAGAGTCTCCATGTCAAATGTACATATTAACAGAGTGACATGCAATATAAGCATCACTCATGGCAAGCCATGGTCGTCCTAGAATGAAAGGATGTCCTCTCTCTGGATTCTTTGGCTAAAGCACAATGAAATCCATGGGGTATTCCCATGAATCTATAGAGACAACCACGTCGTCTAATACTCCATCGAGCTTGATTTTAGATCTATCTTCAAGTTCAAGCACAGTGGATGTAGGACAAATATGGCCCAACCCAAGTTGTTCCATGTTTTGCCTAGTCATCACATTGATGGTCACCCCCAGGTCTATTAATACATTAGGGACAAGGATATCAGCAATCTGGACAAAAACAATTAGGTTTCTAGGATCTGTGTATTTCTCCATTGATACGCATCCTGTCATCAACTCAGCTTCTCTACTGGTGGGTGTGGAGCCTGATTATCTTGTATATTCAAAGGTATCACCGCATTAGACCCCAGTTCATAATGGGGCGGCAATGCTGCCCATAAAATATTCACTGCAGGGGGGGTCCAAGGGGGGTGGCTACGACCTTTGGGAGCCCCCCTGAAGCTAAAAATATATTTAAAATTGCCTTGTAAATTGTTGTAATTTCGTAGTCAATTTGGGTCGTTCATTAGGTGGAAATCTGATAGTAGAAGTTATGTTTAGTTTAGGGTTTTTTTCCCTAGAAGGCAACCCCTTGCTATATATGAGGGAATTGTATTGCGTCTGTGTATATCTAGATTCTGAGTGAGGAAGAGAGAGTAGATTGAAAGAGAAGAGGGAATTACAACGGATCTGTTGTAGGTTGTATCTCTTCAGTTTGCTGGATAATATAAAAAGAAGGACTAGTTGTTTCTTCGTGGATGTAGCCCAAACTGGCTGAACCACGTATATCTATGTCTCTCTTGTTTTATGTGTTTTCTGTGTTTATATTTCTGCAATATTTTATGTGTTCCATTGCTACGTAATATACAATTTTCTAACATCTAGCAACAAACTGAATGGTTTGACGTTCTACTCACTTCCTCCCTAGATTTTTAAGACATAATTCCCGAATGATCTTTGTACAAATGGGAATTTCTCAGATATCCTAGAGTAAAGGGACCTTTATACAAAGATTCCTTAATTTAGAAGCCAGAGTGGACTCGAGGTCACTCTTCTCCATGACCAACCGCTCTAGATAAGGGGGCTGGTTTGAAGAAGATGGTGAATATGAAGGTACGGTAATGGGCTGAAGGGTGGCATTGTTTTTCAAATGATTAGGAGTTACCTCCTTATTTTTCTCTTCAATAATCATTGTGGGTTGTTTTTGTTTTTCTGGTTTAACTACCCTTCACGATCTCAATTGAAGCTCATTTATCCCAACCGGCAGGGTTCAATAGGTAGGAAGAGGGGATAGTCCAATTGAATGAATCAGTTGTATTGCCTTATTATTAGGATTCGGTACCAATTGAGCAGGTAGTTGAGGTGGTCTAAATGGTGGTGGCAAAGGAAATGGTGGCAATGTTTGACTTTACTGAGGTAGAGAGGGAAATGATGGTTGTGACATATGGTGTGGTGCATAGGAAGGAGGATATGATGGCATCTAAGCAAGATAGGAATGATATGAATGGTTTGGCCCTTTCCATCCTTATTGCCAAGGTTGAGAGGATTGTCCATGATGAAAATTATTCCCTTGTTTCCAATGTTAATAGCGATTATTATTATTATTATAGGAATATGTAGGTGCATTATAACTAAAAAATGTGGTTCAAGAGCCATACCTGCACTTACCTATGGCCAGTTTCTTCATGCTCCCATGGAATGTAGTGGCTCACATTCAAATTCTCTCCTTCAAGTACAACTTTTAATCCAGGTATGGAGGGGAACTCCTCAGTGGCATGGTTCTCTGCACAAATCACACATTTATTAGCACCTTTCATATCATCAGTGTTGGGTGTGGTGCATATCTTCTTTATTTAGAGGTATCGCCGCATTGGACCCTAGTTCATAATGTGGTGGCAACATCGCCCATAATATTTTCACTGCAAGGGGAGTCCAATGGGGGAAGCTGGGATCTTTGGGAGCCCCCCCGGTAAGGGATCGGGGGTGGTGCCCCCGAAGCTAAAAATAGATGTAAAATTTCCTTGTAAAATGTTGTAATTTCGTAGTCAATCTAGGTCGTTCATTAGGCGGAGATATGATGGTAGAAGTTATGTTTAATTTAGGGTTTTTTTCCCTAGAAGGCAACCCCTCGCTACATGAGGGAATTGTATTGCATCTATGTAGATCTGTATTCTGAGAGAGAAAGAGAGAGGATATTGTGCGAGAACGAAAAGTGAATTACAGCAGATTTGTTGTAGGTTGTATCTCTTCATTTTGCTGGATAATATAAAAGGAAGGACTAGCTATTTCTCTGTGGACGTAGCCCAAATTGGATGAACCACGTATATCTTTGTATCTCTTGTTTTATGTGTTTTATGTTTTTATATTTCTACAATATATTTTGTGTTTCATTGCTCTGTAATATATAATTTTCCAACAACTGATATCAAAGCTAAAGGTCTATTTGGCTAATAAACTTGTAGGACAGAAGGGTTCCTAGTTCGAGTGGGAGCAATGTCGGAAGATGGTAGGTTTAGGGTCAAAAACTTTAACGGTCAAAACTTCTAGCTATGGAAGATGCAGATGGAAGATTATTTGTAGCAGAAAGATCTGTACCAATAACTGAGCAGAAAGACAAAGAAGTCGGTGAGCGTGATAGACACAAAATGGGATATTCTCGATAGAAAGGCACTTGGAACAATACGGTCATGCTTAGCATGTTAGTAGCCTTCAATATTTCAAAGGAAACAACAACTGAGGGTTTAATGAAGGCATTGGCCAAACTATATGAAAACCCTCGGCCTCAAATAAGATATTTCTTATGAAGCATTTATTTAATATGAATATGTCAGAAGGTGGGTCTTTTGCTGATCATTTAAATGAATTTAATATAGTTACCAGTTAGTTAAGTTCCGTAGGGGTAACTTTTAATGATGAAGATAGGGATTTTTTATTTCTGTGCTCATTTCCGAAAAGTCGGAATGGTTTAGTTATGGCCATTAGTAACTTTGTCTCTGGATCTAGTACTTTAAAGTTTGATGATGTTTTCAGTGCAATCTCTAATGGGAAATGCGATGGAAAAGCTTTGGTGAAACATTAGGTAATGCTTTGATTGCAGAAACTAAGGGAAGAAAAATGGAAATAGGAAAGAGCCCAAGATATCGCAGTAAGTCAAGGAAAGGTAGATCCAAGTCCAGATTGAGGATAGTGTGTTGCAAATGTGGGAAGAAAGGACAACTGAAGAAAGACTGCAACTCTCGGAAGGGAAAAGAAGGAGACATGTAGCAAGAAAAGAATCACGAAGTGAATGTGACAGGTGATGTGTTGCAAGATGCCTTGATTCTTTCATTAGAAAATATTATTGATGCCTAGGTGGTAGATTCAGGGGCCTCATTCAATGCCAAACCTGATAGGAAACATTTTCATGATTATGTTCAAGGAGATTTTGGACAGGTTGAATTAGGTGATGATAAATCTTGTAGAATCATTGGAATGGGTATAGTTTTCATAAAACAGTGGAATGGAAATCAATGGCTATTGAAGGAGGTACGGCATGTTCCATATCTGAAGAAAAATCTAATTTCAACAGGGCAGTTGGGAGGTGAAGGCTGTGTGACTACTTTTATAGATAAAACCTGGAAGGTCACTAAAGGATCCTAGGTAATAGCAAAAGAATAAAAGGTTGGTACATTACATTTATGCAATGGTATTTCTAATTTTTTTAATGCTTTAATCTCTACGGGAGAAGATATGACACTGTGGCATCATAAGCTTAGGCACATGAGTGAGAAGGAGATGCAGATTCTTCACTCAAGAAATTTGTTGCCATGTTTGAAGCATGTTGATTTAAAATTTTGTGAGAATTGTGTTTATGGAAAACATAAGAGAGTCAGATTCCTTGGAGTTGGAAAATAAAATTAAAGCTTGTGCATACAAATGTATGGGAACCTAATCAGGTATCATCTCTAAGTGGATCTCATTATTATGTTACTTTATTGATGATGCAACCAGAAAAACCTAGAATTATTGTATTCAAAATAAATCTGATGTATTTGATACTTTCAAGAAATGGAAAGCTTTGGTTGAAATTGAGATAGGAAAAAGGTTGAAGTGTCTTAGATCAGACAATGGAGGTAAATATTGCAGCAAAGATTTTGATAGGTATTGTTCAGAGAATGGAATTCACAGAGAGAAGAAAATTCCAGGAACACCACAAGAAAATGGTGTGTCAGAAAGGATGAACAGGACGATCATGGAGTGTGCAAGGTGCATGAGATTGCATGTAGGATTGCCTTTACAATTTTGGGCAGAACCAGTAGATACTGTTGTCTATCTAATAAACAGAGGTTCTTCAAGTTCCTTGGATGATGGTATTCCAGAGGAGGCATGGACAGGTAAAAAGGTAAACTACTCATTTTTAAAGACTATTGGTTGTGAAGCCCTTGTCCACATTAATAAAGAAAATAGAAAAAAGCTTCAGGCAAAATCAAAGAAATTTACCTTTATTGGATATGGTGTTAATGATTTTGGTTATCGCTTTTATGATTATGAAAAACATAAATTCATTAGAAGCAGAGATGACATATTCAAAGAAAAGGTTTTGTATAACGATCAACTGCAGGAAAGGAAAACAGAGAATACACAGTAATTTATGAGATCACAAGAAAAATGATGGTGCCTGAAAACCATAATGATCAACAACCACAACAACAACAACAAACACCTCAAACACCTGAAAGTTGACTGATTCTAATGAACCAGAATGTTATGAAGAAGCAGTGCAGGTAGAATACATGAAGAAGTGGGAGCAAGCCCTGAAAGAAGAGATAAAATCCTTAGCACATAACCAGACTCGGGACTTAGTCAGGTTGCCTACAAGTAAAACAACATTGCAGAATAAATGGGTTTATAGGTTGAAGGAAGAAGATGGAGGTAGAAAAAGGTATAAAGCTAGACTTGTGGTGAAGGGGTTTGCATAGAAAAAGGGTATAGACTTTGATGAGATATTTTCTCCTGTTGTAAAAATGACTTCAATCAGAACTATTTTAAGTCTAGTAGCAGCTAAATATTTGCATCTTGAGCAGTTAGGTTGTTGAAAATGCAACAAGATGATGGAGCTTAGTGAAAAGAAGTCGCCTTCACTAAGTGGGCCCACAGGCTATTTTGGTGCAAAGTCTATTTTTAGACATATGGATCATGGTCTATGAGTCGCAGGATGATATTTGTGGATGATTGGTCATGTTGGTAAAAATAGATGGACCTCTATTTTTAGACATATGGGCGGAGTCTATTTTTAGATTGCCAGGCTAAAAATAGAACAGACGAATATTATTAGCTCTTAATAATATTTGGACTATAAACATTATCTTATTCCCTTGGAGCACTTCAGTTAAAGCTACAGATGTGGCACATGCAACTGCGAGAAGGAAATATGCTTTTCTTATGGGTTACTTGAGCTATTGCATGAAGGACTTCAGTTAGAACTCAAGTGATTGAGTTTGGTGGAGTTGAATGAGGAGTTGATGGAGTTGTGTTCAGTTTGACTTAGTTGAACTAGTTGTATTTAGTCTAACTAACAAATACACTAGTGATGAGTGATGTGAATTAGTTATTAATTAATTCGCTAACTATTAACTCATGAATCAACTGAGGAATACATCGGTTAACTCAGTGCATGGACAGTTCAGTGGAGACAAGTGTTAGAGGTGAGTGACAGGGAAAGACAGCTCAGTTGTGACTATAGTTGTGCATGTGATTTGCACAATCAGTGGATTGAGATTGCCAATGAGAATTGCGTAGTGTAACACAAGGGAAATACGAGTTTGGTTCAGCCATTCTCATTCTATTCTCATGCAGGATTGCGCAGTGGAGGCAAGCAAGCAGCGGAGGAGATTTGAGCCAATGATTGATTCAGATCTTAGCTAGTTTGTGTGTAACAGGTGGAGATAGTACTGAGTACTTGCGAGGAGTATTGTATTATGTATTGTTACATGTTCTCAATCAATATAATATACAGATAGTTGGGGGTTTTCAACTGCATGTTTTCCCCGTGATATATTGTGTTGATATGTGTGATTAATGCTTCAATGTGCGCATGCGATTGTTTCTTAATTCCGCAAAATTGGTGATCAATGTAGAGGAGGCTATGTATTATGCATGATTTTGCAAATAGTGTATAATCAGGATAATCTCTGTGAATAAGTGTCTTATTATTCAAAATTTCTACATAGATGTAAAGAAAGCCTTTCTTCACAGGGATTTGGAGGAAGAGATATATATGCAGCAACCACAAGGATATGAGGTAAAAGGGAAAGAGAAACTAGTGCTCAGGTTGAAGAAGAGCTTGTATGGCTTAAAACAAGCTCCAAGACAATGGTATCTAAAATTTGACAAATTTATGTCTAAACAAGGTTATACTAGATGTCACTCTAATCATTGTGTTTATCTCAAAAGGAAAAATGATGGAAGCTATATTATATGTAGATGACATGCTTGTTGTAGGTTCTAACATGCAGGAAATAAACGTGCTCAAAATAAAATTGGCAAACTCATTTTCAATGAAGGATTTGGGTGCTGCAAAATAAATCCTCGGTATGAGAATAACTAGAGATAGGAAGAATTGAAAATTAACATTGTCTCAGAGTGAGTACATAGAAAAGGTGTTGAAAAGACTTAATATGAAAAATGCAAAACCAATTAGTATACCTTTGGCTAGTCATTTCAAACTAAGTAAGGAAGTGTGTCCCAAGACTCAGGAAGTAATGGCTTATATGTCTAAAGTTCCATATGCATCAGCAGTTGGAAGCTTAATGTATGTAATGGTCTACACAAGACCTGATATTGCACATGCAATGGGAGTTGTAAGAAGGTACATGAACAATCCAAGAAAAGAACATTGGATGGTGGTGAAGTGGATTCTTAGGTATTTGAGAGGTACCACAAATCAAGAATTATGCTTTACTGGTTCAAACATTTCTCTATAGGGATATGTTGATGCAGAAATGGTTGGTGATAGAGATAACAGGGGGGAACCACAGGGTATGTGTTTACTACAGGTGGAACAGCTATTAGTTGGATTTCAAAACTGCAATGTGTTGTTGCACTCTCAACAATGGAAGCAGGAGTTGGCCAAGTTATATGGTGACAACCAGAGTGCTATACATATTGCAAAGAACTCTACATTTCATTCCAATACTAAACATATACAGCTCAAGTACCATTTCATATAGTCAGTGTTGGAAGATGGACAGTTGAAATTGGGAAAGATGCACACTAGCCAAAATCCTGTAGATATGTTAAAAAAAGTTGTAACCAAGGAGAAATTGAGATTCTGATCAGCTTCAATTGGTCTTCAAGTATGGTGAAGAAGATAAGAAACAACCAGGTCCAAAGTGGATACATTATACAGCAAATGAAGCAGTAGTAGAGTTGCTATAATCAGTCTCCAAGTGGGAGATTACTGGGTGTGGAGCATGATTATCCTCTTTATTTAGAGGTATCACTACATTGGACCCCAGTTTTTAATGTGGTGGAAACGTCACTCGTAATATTTTTGTTGCAAGGCGGGTCCAGGGGGGGTTGCAATCTTTGGAACCCCCCCTGGTGATGGATCGGGGGCAGTGCTCCCAAAGCTAAAAATAGATGTAAAATTGCCTTGTAAAATGTTGTAATTTCGTAGTCAATCTGGACCATTCATTAGGCAGAGATCTGATGGTAGAAGTTATGTTTAATTTAGGGCTCTTTTCCCTAGAAGGCATCCCCTCACTATATATGAGGGAATTGTATTGCGTCTATGCAGATCTATATTCTGAGTGTGTGAGAGAGAGGAGATTGTGTGAGAGTGAAGAGGTAATTATAGTGGATATGTTGTAGTTTGTATCTCTTCATTTTGCTAGATATTATAAAAGGAAGGACTGGTTGTTTCTCCATGGACGTAGCTCAAATTGGGCGAACCACGTATATATGTGTCTCTCTTGGTTTATGTGTTTACATTTCTGCAATATATTTTATGTGTTCCATTGCTCTGTAATATATAATTTTCTAACAAGCAAGACACTCTCTTACAGGATGCCTTTTCCTACACTCTGGAAAAAAATAGATAATGACTCTTGTTATTTTTCAAGTTTTTGCTGAAATTTCAAAGAGTCTATTTTTTTGCTAATATTGTTCATTATTTCTATTTTCATGTTGTCAATTTGATTGTCCAAGCCAATGATCATAGCATCTGTAGATCCTAGTTTGTTAGTTTTGCTTCGATCTCCTCTAATGGATCTAGATTTATTTCTGGATAAATTCATGCACAAGTCACAAACTTGTTCAAAAGTTTTCTGAGCAATGTCTCCTCATCCTAACAAATTTAGATTATGTCTAGAATCCTCAGTAATTCCACATAGGAACAAGTTTCAAACAGTACTTAAATCAAATTTGTGTTTGGACCTTTGGAGTTTATTCAAAAATCTCTCTAAGTAATCCTCCAAAGTCTCTTCATCACCTTGTACAATGGTGAAGATATCATCCTACATTTCTCTAGTTTTAAAATATTCTTGATATTTATTCAAAAATGCTCTCTTCATTTGGTCCCAAGAACTTACAGTTTTTCCTCCTAGTCCCATGAACCAGTGCAAGGCTGAATCCTTGAGAGTTGTAGGAAACAACTTTAATTTTTGGGCATCAGAAGAATAATCATAACTCTGACACAATATATCAAACTCAAAAAGAAATGAATCTGGGTCTTCATGAACCTTACCATGAAAGTGTGGAAGAGTTGAAGGTAAAATATTCTTCATTTGTACATTCACTTCTAAGTTCACTATTGGAAATCCAAAAGTGGACTGCTCTTCATTTACCTAGTTCTCGCCAGTCAACTCTACATGGATTTCATGATCAGCCATTGTTGTGCCTCTAATCAGACTACTTCTAGAAGATGAAGGTTTATTAATGTTGAATTCAACTTTCTAATCATTACTAGCCTCCTTCCTCCCCATCTCAGGTTGTGTCACACCTGAATCATTGTTTCCAAAATCCAATTGGAATGATTCGGCGTGATGAATCTGGGTCTGCTTGGACTTTCTACCTGCAAAGGAAGGTCTAATGTGAGAAGAGTTTTCATATTTTTTAGTATTTCATCAGCCCTTATTGGGCTTCAGATCACTACCTTTCTTAGGCATTCAATTTTTTTTACATCAAATCCAAAAAAACAAAATTCAAATGCTTATAAAGAAAAAGAATATGTTAAGTATTGAAAAGAATAAAAAAAATCAATACTCATAAAATCCTCAGAACAATAGAAGCATACTGCAGAAAAAATAATAGCAAACTTACCCCTATTGTAGAAAATGGAAGGTTCTTACCAATTTCAAATCACCTCCCCAGCAACAACGCCAAAATGTTGGGTGCAGGAATTACGGTTAAGCAGACTCCTTCAACACTTAATTGTCAACCCATGGCTTTCATAAACTTAGAGACAAAGCAGAGGAAATGCTAGAAATGATATGAACTTTTCCAAACTCTATTCCTACTTCCTTAATTGTAATCTTGCAGAATCAAAAAAAATATTACTCGGCAATTTACACCAAAGATATTCTAGTGTTGGAATGTGAAAGAAAATACTCTTGCAGGAAAATAAATGAAAGGAACTCTCAAACTTCTTGCAAACAATCTTGACTAATGAAAATGTAAATCTATGTTTATCTTTAGTATAGTTATATGCAAGGTTAATAATTGGACCCTTGAAGATACATGACTTCTTATATATCTTTCTCCCTACACTAAGCTATTATTCTTGTACTCCTGCAATGTGATGGCACTAGTAACAAAACAAAGTTTAGGTGCTCGAAGTTTATTTTACACCTCTACTGAAGATTTATGTCTTTATGCAGGAGCTCTAAGCCTCAAGACTAGAGCACTCTGTTCCTGTATCAGGATATCTATTCCTGTACCGAAACAGAGATTCCTACACCAAGTTTTCCAATCCTTCTTATAAGAAAATAAATATTGTGTTAACTTAAAGAAAGAGCTTGCAAAGGTGAACAGAACTTCAAAATAAATTCCTCAAACAAAAAGATGCTTCAACCAATCTCAATATCTAAAATAAGAATTAATTTCCAAAGTCAAAGTGCACTCTTCTTTAATCAAGTAACTCCTTCCTGTAATCTAAAGAAATCATCTAATTATGACAGCAAGCTTTAATCCTATAATATCTATCTGCACGAACTGATCTGCATTCATAACCTTCTTAACTTAGAAAGATTCTCTTTGAAAATAATTAAACATAGAGTCTGATATTTCCTAAACAGTATGAAGTATAGGTATAGATTAGTGTGTCATAACGAAATTCAATCTCAAATTACCAAAGCATATTTAGTTCGAAATACCAATAACACAGAATAAAAATCATGCACTATAAAAATGCATTAAGGCTCATCAATCATAAAAGAATAAAAAACTATTATTGTAATGAACAAAAGGAATCAATTTGCGAAATTGTAAATGCACTAGTGCAAGAATGCATGCTTGCATGATCCAGGGAGAAACGATATTAAACTCTAAAGAAAAGAAATCATAAAATTAAACTCAATCAAGCATGCACACCACGGATCCGTCACACAATGATGAAATCAGATCTAAACATTGCAGGAGAATAAAAGCATCTATTTAATTCACACTCTGCATTAAATGAAATTAACACACCTTAATCGAAAAAGAAGAATATGAGGGAGAACAAGCTGGGTTGGCTGGGCCCTAGCCAACCATCTCATTTCCCTATTTAGAAAACGTAAAGATTCAGCTCTTGATAAACGCATCAACACATAATTACAATGCAAGATTGACAAATCATGGCGCAGTCCCTTTCTATTAATAATAAGTAAATGTACATCATGAATTCAAATCCAGCCCAAAATGAGGGTGATACCAGTAAAATTATTGAAGAACGAAATTACAATATTCTTACCATAGCTATCACTCACTACCATTTTCTATTTGAATCCTATATTTTATACATTCATTCCGACTTGTGGTCGTAACCAAACTACATCAAGCGTTCCAATCTGAGCCTTTCGGCTATAACAAAATAATAATAATAGTTCATACTAAGCCTTTTAGCTATAACAAAAGTTAATCTAAGTATTTGGCCAGTGACCAATCTCCACCATATCCCTGACTTTTTTCTGCTCCGAGCCCAACTCGATTTGACCGTTTTGGAACAAGGTGTCCACATTAGGTGATAAGCTGTCACGGTAGTTAAGGATTCACCACCAGTGCAGGAATCTTACCTACACTTGACTATGCTAGCAAAATGCTCAATACATTGCCTATCAAATACTTTAGGAAAATAAATATTAGTTGAAAATATTATTAAAGGTGCAAAATCTATGAAAATTATTAATTAAGCACATTCATAACCCTTAAACATGAAATATAAAGATAGTGTAGGAAAAGGCACGATTCTTGGACTATTGCAATGATCCCAAAAATCTTTTCCTGGTGATGCATTAATGAATTACATATTAAGCTTGCATTTAACCATGAAATTACAAGTATATAAAAGAAGAGGAAGAGAAGAATAACAAGTCATGCATAGAAGACACATGATTGATATCGGAGTTCGTCCAGGAGGGACTATGTCTCTGGGCCATGCTCCAATTAGTGGGGAAGCCCTATTTTCATTAGATGGAAAAATAATGAAAGTACATAAAAATTCAAAATGATGACCTTATACCTCTAAAATTGAAGAATCCCAAAAATTGCATATCTTTGATGGAGAAATGAACAATATCGTTGAGTTCGTGGCATCGAGAAATGTTGAAACAGTATGAAATTTGTCAAAAAATGACAAAATGGAAATATGGCCCCCTAGAGAAATTTCCCAAATCATGGTTCTGAACCCTCTCTCTCTGCATTGCTCAGAGTTCCACCTGCATAGAAATTCATGCCTGCTCCTCCACCACGGTGCACTGTGTAAAAAGGTTCATTAAACATTTTGAGGGCTGATTCACCAAGAAAGTGGCTTGGCATAGTGGTAATAATAGCAAGTTGTTGAGGAGGGGTCGAGGGATCAAATCCCGCCCCTTCCCTTTTTACCACATATATCAACTGCATAGTTTTTTGGGGGTGGGCCCGTTGGTCTCGGTCGCCCGCTCCCCTCATTTCTGCTTAGCGTTGTTGTTTGAGTGCGGTGGAGTCATCATATATGGGGGGTGCATTGTTTTCGGTGACACATGGGGTCACCTGGTGGGGGCTGCCCCACGTGGGCCGGGCAAGTTCAATCCCCGTCGGCCTCGTTATAACAGTCAAAATTTTGAATGGAGGATACGGGTGTGGGTCGGGTCCACCAGAGGTGGCCTACCCCCCAACTAAACATTAATTTGTATGGTATGGTTGGGTCGGCGAGGATCATGGCCCGTCGGCAGTTAAAAAATAATTTTTTTGACTTTAAATATATGTAGGCCATTGGGGGTTGGTGAGGTTGGTGGCCCGCCACCCAATAATATATATTTTTTTATTATTTAAAAAACAATTAGCCATTTTTCAAATGTTGAAAAATGACCAAAGGAGACAAATTAAATAGGCCACAAATTTTCCTGGAATCTGGCCCAGGTTGGCCAAAATCTTGTGGCTGGATCTTGTCTAAATTTTTGCCTCCTTAAACCTACCTAGTCACCCAAGTCAACCCTGAACTTTGACTGCCCATAACTTTCGCATACGGACTCGTTTTGACAAACCATTCACACCACCATGATCATGACAACGATATCTTCAACATGAACCTAGTTCAGGTACAATCCAAGAACTTTGATTTTTGACCCTTCCTGAGTCCTCTTGGACTTCTGCATGTGTCTAGAGCCACTTAGATTAATCCTCCTCACTAAGGAGCTTTTGAACCCCAAAATCATTTACACTTAGCACATTGTTTATGTCCTTTTCAGTCCACACTTTCAATCACATGCACGTGAAACTCGTGCATTCTTTGTAATCATGCACACCACACATGACTTAATAACCCTTCCTTGCCAAGAGTTTATAGCACACACTCCTTGGACAAGGATTACATAAAAAGTAATCAATACCTCAACTACTAATAAAGAAAGGCCAAAATATCATTGTTACATTTTGAAGTTATAGGAAACACACCATCACTTTTACATTTACCTACAACGTATGATTTACAATGGTGGCCATAACAAGCTACTACCTTACAAAACCCAACTTAATAAAGTAGACCACCGTGAATGGGGTTTATTCATTTATTGAACATGTTCACATTTCGGCTCCTCTGACGATGCTTCTGGAGCATGAAGCATCGGACATGTGGTTTGTTGGTGTCCCTCTTTGTTGCAAGGACTATAACGATTCTTTTTCCTCCAAACTTTCGAGGCTGCCTTGGGCCACTTTCCCCTAGTGTTCCTTCGATAAGTTTTCATGGGGCCCTCTTCAATTTTGGAGGTATAAGGTCTTCATTTTAAATAATTTTAAAAATTCCTTGGTAATTGTTGTAATTTCGTAGTCAATTTGGGTCGTTTCATTAGGTGGAATTTGACGGTAGAAAGTTAGGTTTAGTTAGGGTTTTTTTCTCTAGAAGGCAACCCCTTTGCTATATAATAGGGAATTGTATGCGTCTGTGTTTACTAGATCTGAGTGAGAAGAGAGAGAGATTGAAAGAGGAAGAGGGAATTACAACGGCATCTGTTGTAGGTTCGTATCTCTTCAGTTTGCTGGATTAATAAAAAAAGGTGGTTTGTTTCTTCGTGGATGGGTAGCCCAAACTGGCTGAACCGTATATCTATGTCTCTCTTGTTTTATGTGTTTTCTGTGTTTATATTTCTGCAATATTTTATGTGTTCCATTGCTACGTAATATACAATTTTCTAACATCTAGCAACAAACTGAATGGTTTGACGTTCTACTCACTTCCTCCCTAGATTTTTAAGACATAATTCCCGAATGATCTTTGTACAAATGGGAATTTCTCAGATATCCTAGAGTAAAGGGACCTTTATACAAAGATTCCTTAATTTAGAAGCCAGAGTGGACTCGAGGTCACTCTTCTCCATGACCAACCGCTCTAGATAAGGGGGCTGGTTTGAAGAAGATGGTGAATATGAAGGTACGGTAATGGGCTGAAGGGTGGCATTGTTTTTCAAATGATTAGGAGTTACCTCCTTATTTTTCTCTTCAATAATCATTGTGGGTTGTTTTTGTTTTTCTGGTTTAACTACCCTTCACGATCTCAATTGAAGCTCATTTATCCCAACCGGCAGGGTTCAATAGGTAGGAAGAGGGGATAGTCCAATTGAATGAATCAGTTGTATTGCCTTATTATTAGGATTCGGTACCAATTGAGCAGGTAGTTGAGGTGGTCTAAATGGTGGTGGCAAAGGAAATGGTGGCAATGTTTGACTTTACTGAGGTAGAGAGGGAAATGATGGTTGTGACATATGGTGTGGTGCATAGGAAGGAGGATATGATGGCATCTAAGCAAGATAGGAATGATATGAATGGTTTGGCCCTTTCCATCCTTATTGCCAAGGTTGAGAGGATTGTCCATGATGAAAATTATTCCCTTGTTTCCAATGTTAATAGCGATTATTATTATTATTATAGGAATATGTAGGTGCATTATAACTAAAAAATGTGGTTCAAGAGCCATACCTGCACTTACCTATGGCCAGTTTCTTCATGCTCCCATGGAATGTAGTGGCTCACATTCAAATTCTCTCCTTCAAGTACAACTTTTAATCCAGGTATGGAGGGGAACTCCTCAGTGGCATGGTTCTCTGCACAAATCACACATTTATTAGCACCTTTCATATCATCAGTGTTGGGTGTGGTGCATATCTTCTTTATTTAGAGGTATCGCCGCATTGGACCCTAGTTCATAATGTGGTGGCAACATCGCCCATAATATTTTCACTGCAAGGGGAGTCCAATGGGGGAAGCTGGGATCTTTGGGAGCCCCCCCGGTAAGGGATCGGGGGTGGTGCCCCCGAAGCTAAAAATAGATGTAAAATTTCCTTGTAAAATGTTGTAATTTCGTAG
>APFE031618230.1:35000-40035 GCA_000404065.3 Pinus taeda | reverse complement strand
AGAGATCACCCTTCACAGATTTGTTTTCCACTTCACTTTCATATAGATCGAGCTTTTGAAACAATAACCCAATATTTCAGATCTTAAGATATTCAACCCAAAAGCATACACAAGCCAAATGATCTCCTTTGCTTTATATAGGCAAGCTCTTCCTCAAATCATGGACCAATACCACGGGCCAAAACCATAACAAACCAACACCATCAACTCAATACTAGGGATCAACACGTCTGTCGAGATGCCATGGTCCAAAAACCATAGGTTCAAATTCCAAGGACTAACTACCATGGACCAAAGGTAAGTTTTCCCACATGAAATAAACTTTTCTCTGCATAAAATTCCGATGAACTTTTCTCCACATGAAATAAACTTTTATAAACTTTTCTTTGCATAAAATTTCGTGAACTTTTCTCCTGCGTACTTCTTAATTCTCATCATATTGAGAGCCATGCCATGGGTGTTGCCATCAAGTACAACATCTGTAACATATAACCATACCAGAAACATAATGCCAACAAATTTGGATACCAAGAAGGTAGTCAAAAGTGGGTCTGAAAATGGAGCTGCGCGTTTGACACTGGCGCTGCTCGTTTGACAGTTGGCCTAGTTTTTCACTGTTTCTCTCCCAATTTGATTTTTACCTATGGGAAATCAATGTTTTACTGATGCAATTGATGTGGTTGATGTAATTATCATTTTTTTACTGTTACCTAGGGTAATTATATTAGGTAAATGGCCTACATGTCTGGTAATGAACCAGTTCACTTAAGTTAGGGATGAGTCACTTTGACCACCCTACACTCTAGCTATTAGTTCAGTTTTTGTTGTAATTGCTCCTCTTTCCATGGATTCGACCCTTGAGGCTAGGATGAGTTGGTTTTGAAGCCTATATCATGTACTTTTTCAGTCATTCTACAGGTTGGACTCAATTGGATGTTGTACTAGTGTTTTAGACTTTGGCATGGAATATATTGGATGAGTTGCAGCTATTTTGGTGGGATTATTGTGGCATGGTATTTTGATATTGTTTCTTCTTTAGTTACATCTATGTGAATGTTTTGTATCTTCCATGATCCATTTCACTTCTAAATATGTTTGATTTTCAAGGTGTGATAAGCAGAATTCATCTTCTATGTTCTGTGTTGGGAAAATCATTATAAATTGTTTCATTTATTCAGTTTAAAAAGAATTCATGACTTCCATGCTCTTTTTAACACCTCATAAGTCTAAACCATTTCATCACTATACTACAAAGTGTTAAAGTAACTTACCTACCTTGCCCCAACAGATGTCTGCAATTCTGATTCTCTTTTGCCCTGACCTAGTTCACTCTTTGACCTAATTCACTCATCTAGTGACTACCCCAATCAAATCAAATCAAACAAACCTTGAGCTACTATATCTAGCCTAAAACCCTAATCCATCCATCCCTCTTGGTTGTGATCCTTTGGAGAGAGCCCTCTATGGCTTGGTAGGGCTAGCTACCAAGTCAAAAGGTTGGTCTGTGGTTACCTCAACTGGACTCTTCCTTAGCCTTGGAAATCCGAAGGAGTGATAATTGTTTATATGGTTGTGATTTCATTGGTATTGTTGCTCCTACTATGTTGGTTATGCATGTATTTTATAACAACAATTATGTATGGCTCTCATCAAGTTATTACTTGTTATTGACTGATCAATGTATCTATGACCTAATGGATGAAATGGCAGCTAATGTGATAAGGAGATGATGCTTCATAATGAATCTCAGATAAGTATGAGACCCCTATGCTCAAAACTATTATTTACACATGTAGGTCACATGTTCACGATATGTTTGATGAAATGCTTGTCATGGCTAGTAGGGGTTTGGCTAAGGTCTTGATCATCTCATTTTTTTGCATCATTGTTTCACTGTAATTTTCCCAATTCTAAGCCGTCATTCAATTTTGGGCAGTGTCTTGGGCTCTGGGCTTGAAAAAGTGGCTTAAATTATGGGGCCGCTAGCACAAAACTGGCAATTTTGGTCCATAGTCGCTGGCAGGCAGGCCTATGTGAGTGACTTTAGGTTTCTGGTCGCTAGCAACTATGGCCAATAGTAGGACCCAAGGACAAGTTGTTGGAGTGGTTGACTTGTCTTTTGAGGGTTCCGTTGATGATGTTGGATGACTATGTGTGATGTATTTGTTAATTCCATTCCCTTAATATTGTTACTTAGGAGGTTGGATCATATCATTGTTGGAAATACTGAGAGGGGGGTGAATCAGTATTTCTTACAATTTTTTTTTAATTGTTTTAATGATTGCCAAAAGCATATATAGATATGTATATGTATACACAGAACACAAAAATCAATAGCTGGAATTAATGCTTTTATTAAAACTCAAGACAGTGCAATGAAATAAATATAATATAAGTATATATTTGATTGTGAATATTTGCCAAGCTCCAACTTGGACTTCAGTGAGGCTCTAACCTCCAGAGCACCAACTCTGTTTTGTAGTGGTTCTGCACTTAGGAGCACCTACCCCTAATGACTTTAGTCCTGTTCAGTTCTGAGGCTCCAACCTCTTGTGTTGCAACCCAACCTTGGTATAAACTAGTATGCAGCTACACTCTATTCAGCTGAGGTTCTCTCACTCCTACTCTCCTACCTCTGCTACTTTTGCTACCTCTACAGCCTCCCCTGCTGCCTCTTCTGCTTCTACTACCTCACACTCTCGTTCTTCACCACAATAACAACACCAATATTTCTCTATTTTTACTGTTTTATACATTCCCATGCCTTTGTCCATTCGTTTCTGCTTACACCGCCTCTTAGGCTTCCTCCTTGGTCGCTGCGGCTTCCTCTGCACTGTGCAAGTTCACTGACTTTCTGAGGACACGTAGATTTATTTGAGAGGTCCAAAACTCCACGGAGAACACATCTTACTGGTTACAACTATAACACTGCTCCTTTAACAATGATGGCAGGCATACACAGAGTTGGCATAGTTTAACGGACAACCACGTCCCAATCGCAATCACAATCAGCTTGATTCAGCCTCTTGAACTATAGTTTAGGCCTCTTGAACTATCAGGAGCGTTATTGTATTGCATTTGTACCTCCAAACCCCACGCAAGCCAAATATCAATTACATAGGAAATATGAGCAAAAACAGGTGAAAGTGCTAAAGGGTGAACTTCAAGGATCATTGCACCTATATCTATACCTATGTCCGGTTCGTAGTGAAATCGCAATCGACAATTGCAGCATATGGTCGATGGACGCGATAAGACATTAAGCCAAATCAAATATAGCATCAGGTCCGCTCTTGCAATCGCAATCAGCGTTTAAGACTTTCGGGGGTCCTTTATACATCGACCCCATGACATCGCCGATGGCCGACGGGCCGATCCTCCAGCGGATGCGACCTAGCATTAAGTAGTGTTACAATCGGACCATTGGGTCCGTGTTATAATCACAATCACATGTTCGGGGGTGACCACTCTTTATTCATTGCAATTACCGCAGATGCGACATAACAATAGGGTGCGATATAATAGGACCATCGAGTCCACATAACTTATCGCAATCGGAGGTTTCGGGTGTGACACTTAATAGAACCCGCTGATATAATATACTGCTCCGCCGCTGATAGTGTATTTGTAATATGTACGCTTTTTTTTTGCCTTCGTTTGCGTTAAATTCATATATATGTATTGTTGCCTTCATTTCTCTGATGGCTTCTGATAGCTGTTACCTGCATGCATATAAGCTCTCCAATGACTTATTTGCATGCCTCCATTGGCTCTGTCTGCTCTTTGCGCTGTTTGCTCCTCTGGTGACTCTGTCTCCTCCTCTTGGCTCCGATAACTCTGTGTGCTCCTCTTGGCTCTGTCTACTCCTTGAATATTGCCATATTGACATCAATGACAATCTGTGTCCAACAATCATAGTAGCATCTCGTCGCATATTTGCCTCGGCTCGTCAGTTGCTTGGGTAGATGTGGGAGGTGGGTGTTACACTTATAATTAATAAACATAAAAAAATTAATAAACATATAATTAAAAATATATATTTTTATAAATATAGAATTTGAATATAATATATATATATATATATATTATAATATATAGAACTTAAATAAGACTCATTTTACCATATAAATTAAAATAATGATTTGTAACTATATTTAAATTTAATAAGTACATAAGGACTTAATACTTACAATAAATTGACAATATAAAATTGGAACGATACAGAGAAGATTAACATGGCCCTTGCTCAAATATTTTTTCTTGGTCTCGTAGATTATTTTCAGTGTCGTGGAGGTTAAAATATCATTTCATTTCATTTCATAAACTAACAATATAATAAACTCTTAACCATGGATATTAACCCCACTTTACCATTAAGATTATTAGCTTGTAAATAGGCTCGGTTACAATACCATGGCTTGTCAATACCACGGCTTGTCAATACCACATGCCCAAAAACCAAAAACTCATTTCACAATCAAAATATTTTATAAATATTTTATTTTAATTTAATTTTATAACTATTTATTTAATAAGTCTAAAAGAAAAAAAGGTTATAATTACTTTGAATATATTAAACTATCTATTCTCACTTTACTAAAAAATTTATTTAGTGAATATTTTCATAGAGATAACCAAGTTTTAATGAAATAAAATGAGAATACTTTTTTATATAGAGATTTGAAATTTAATATAATATTATTAAGAATCAACATAATCCTCTTAGATAAGGTTTACCAAGAATGGAGGAAGCAAACCTCATCAAGGTATAACTTTTCCTCATTACTCAAAGAGAAGGTTTTGCATCTCTGAGAGAATTTGATCCATCTTTTAACTTGGTAGAGCCAGAGTTAAAATGGATTTATAGTGGTTAAAAAAATATAATTAATAAATAAATAAATAAAATAATAATATATATATATTAATATATATATTACTATTATATATATATAGATATATTAATATTATATAATATATATTATATATATATATATATATAATTATTATATATATAATATATATATATTTTCTTTGT
>APFE031618230.1:0-32500 GCA_000404065.3 Pinus taeda | reverse complement strand
CATATAACAGGAATGGGAGAGAATAGATATCATAAATTTTTTTTGTGACTTACTAGCTTGCCAAGTGTGGTGATCTCAGCCAATATCCAGTTGGGAGCATCGATACCCCCGCACAGTAAGAGACCATTACAATTCTATGGTCAAGCGATGTTAGATTGGGGGTTATACGAGTTTTCTGTTAACGAGCAATAAGCAGTGTGGTCAGAAGTGAGAGCAACGAGCAGTGAATAGTGAGCAATGTGAGAGCAGGGAGCTTTTATGCAACAGAAGTATTGAGTAGGGAGCAGCCTGTAGCATGCGCAAGGAGCAATGATAACCTGAACAATGGGAGTACTGTGAAGTAATCTTGGCATTTTATAGACCTATATCTTCGTCGAAACAGGTTGGATGACAAATGCATTCAAACATGACAACGGGACAAGAAATTTCAGAACATGTGGAGACAAATGATTTAGGACAAGTGAAAATTGCCTCATCTGCCAAAGCTGGCAAGTGGGTTTGGGTCAATGCCAAACAATATAGGGGCATTTTAAAACGAAAGCTAGCTTGTCTAAAATGGGAGATGACAAGGAAAAAATTGGTTTCAAACAAGGAAAAAACTGTATCAAACGGAAAGTAATCAAGCCCTTCGCAATAAACACTCAAACAAGTCCCCTCTACAAGGACGTGGCAACAAGGAATTCAAAGGAAAAGTCATTGATGATTCTGCTTTATATAGTCCCACATCCACACCTCTCACCTCGTCATCTAATCTTTATGTGAAATAATTGTTAATTACAAAACAAATGTTGGAGGTTTTAGAAGCTAAAGAGCAGGAAATAGATCATAAAATTCATATAATAATAGTTGAGAACAAGGCTTTAGTAGAAAGCAATAAAGTTTTGAAAGAACAAGTAGCATTTCTATAGGAAGCTCTCCTAATAGGGAAGACAAAATGGCAACGCATGAAGGCGGATGTGCAAAACATAAAGAAATATGTAATGGAAAGTATAGAGGTGATGAATGTGAAATCATTCCAGGATAAAGGGAAAATGATTGCCTAAATATATAACCATGAAGAGAAAGCAAGCAAAGAAAGGAAAGGAGATTCCACCAAAGTTTCAAAAAATTGGGCTCAAGTTATTAGCAATTCTGCTAACAAGGAAGGAGAAACAAACATTCAGGTTGACAACATGGAAGATAGAGAAGGCAAGGAAAAACAAAATAGAACAACAAACATAATTATTAAAGGGGTGAAAGACTATGGGAAAAAATGAATGTACTCTTGACCTTGCAAGAGACTTCTTGAAAGACAAGTTGTTATTGCAAGGAAAAATATGCCAACCGTGGAGGGTGGGTAAGTTTAACGGGGAGAGAGCCAAACCCGTAAAAGTCATCATGCCTAGCTTGCGTGATAAGTATATCATTCTAAGCAAGAAGCAGCTCTGGAGGGGTTCTCTCTTTTTCCTATAAGAATATTCAATTGTAAGACAACAAGAGGAAAGATAGAAAAGATAGATCAACGCCTTAGAACAGCCTCTTCGAGGGGGCAACCTCCTTTACATTACACAAATGAATGATTCTTTTGATGATTCAAATGACAAAACCTCCTTTCTATATAGGAGTCTAAGGAGTCACAATATAACCCAGCGGACCCAAAAATAATATATAAAGGCACAAAAATAACAATAGAGGGATTCTATGGGGCACAGTAATAACAATATGGGGACAATAGGGGCACAAAATATTAATTAGGGATACAACTAGAATAGTAATGGGGTAATCACTAGTATTATAAGGACCTAACATGCCCCTGTCCTTCAAAAAAGTGTTGTCCTCAACGATTGAGTAGTTCTGGATGCTTCTGTATAAAATTCTCATCCTTCCATGTGGAATCTTCAGCGAATAAGTTTTTCCACTTGATGAGATACTCTGAAATTGATCGATTTCGTAGCTGTCAAGTTCTTGTTTCTATGACTGCTTCCGGTTCCAATACAATTTTTCCTTCCTCGTCAAGTTTTGGCAATATTGTTCGAACTAGGAGCTTGTCGCCTATAACCTTCTTTAAACATGAAACATGGAAATTTGGGTGCACTGGAGAAGCTGCGGGAAGCTCCAATTTGTATGCCATAGTACCAATCTTTTGCAACACCTTGTACGAACCATAATACTTTGGTGATAATTTATTATACTTCTTAGCTTGTTTGAGGGACATTTGTTTATATGGTTGTAGCCGTAGGAATACCTAATCACCTACATCAAAACTTCTTTCGCTGCGATGTTGATCTGCCTGTTGTTTCATTCTATTCTGTGCCAACACGAGGTTATCCTTTAAGAGTTGGAGGACTTGTTGTTGATGTTCGATGTGATGTTCCACTGCTTGAACCTTAGAATTTTCTCTTAAATATGATGTGATGGATGGTGGCTGATACCCATAAAGTGCCATAAATGGGGTCATTTTTTTGTTGTATGGAAGGAAGTGTTATACCACCATTCAGCCAGAGGCAACCATTTGACCCATTGTGTTTGTTTATCAGATACAAAGCAACGAAGATATCCTTCCAAACATTTGTTTACTATCTCAGTTTGACCATCAGATTGAGGATGATAAGATGAGCTATGAGCTAACTGAGTACCAAGACAAGAAAATAATTTTGTCCAAAAATTTCCAATGAAATATCTCTATCGCTTACAATAATCTTTGGGTTTCCATGTAGCTTTTGAATTGTTTCCATAAGTGCAATAGAAACTGTAGTCACTTTAAATGGATGAGATAATGCACAAAAGTGTGCATACTTGGTAAGTCTGTCAACTACCACCATGATAACACTTTTTCCTTCGGACTTGGGTAAACCTGTGATAAAATCCATTGAAACCTCCTCCCAACGTTGGCTTGGAATGGATAAGGTTGTATACCGGTTCAATGTTTCAAAATACATACACTAAAATATCCACCATCAAACTTTGGAATATTCCATTTAGGCCATCCCAAAAAAATTCCTTCAACCCGGATTTAAAATCTGAGTGGCCTCTAAGGATAAGGTGCAATTCCAGAATTTTGTTTTTAGGAATTCTTCAGAGTTAAAGCACTTGTACCAGAACGAATCAGCAGCAATTATCAGAACGTTGAATCAAATGATAAGTGCCCACACTTCTTCATCATCCCATTCCTCCCTGCCGTTATCCAATCTGGTTGGATAATAGAAATGGCGCACAACAATGCTTCCACATCCTCATCCTTTCTTGAGAGTGCATCTGCCACCACATTTTGCTTCCCTTTTTTGTAGATGATTTCAAAGTCATAACCCAACATCTTTGTGACCCACTTTTGTTCCTCTTCAGAGGATAATCTTTGTTCTAAAAAGTATTTAAGGCTATCAAGATCCGTTTTTACCTTGAAGTGTCTTCCCATTAGGTAGGGTCACCATTTCTTAAGTGCATGGAGTATTGCCAACATTTCCTTCTCATAAATAGCTTTGTGTAAAAACTTTCCCTTGATTGGACGACTTTCAAAAGCAATGGGTCTTTCATCTTGCATTAAAACAACACCAAATCCATTTCCTGAAGCTGAAGCATCACATTCCATAATAAAGGTTTTTGTGAAGTCTGGTGTAGCTAAGACCGGTGCTTGGCACATTGCCTCTTAAAGATGTTCAAAGGCCTTTGTTGCTTCCGGAGTCCATGAAAATGCATCTTTCTTCAATAATGTTGTTAGAGGTGCTGCTATTCTCCCATAATTCTTAACAAACTTGCGATAATACCCTGTCAACCCGAGAAATCCTCGCAGATGCTTTATGGATGTGGGGAATTTCCATTCCTTAATGGCTTTAATTTTGCTAGGGTCTACCTTAACTCCTTCATGAGATACAATATGACCCAAATATTCCACCTCCTGGACTCCAAAGAAACATTTGGACATTTTTGCATATAATTGTTTCTCCTCCAACAGTTTGAGCACCATGTCAACATGTTGGACATGATCCTTCGAAGACTTGTTGTAGATTACTATATCATCAAAAAATACTAACACAAATTTTCTAAGGGTTTGAAAATGGAATTCATCAAACCTTTAAATGTAGAAGGTGAATTAATAAGGCCAAAAGGCATGAACAAAGATTCATAGTGACCCTCATGAGTTCTAAATTCCATTTTTGGAATGTTTTCAGTATTCATTTTGATTTCATGATATCCTAAATGAAGATCCAACTTGGTGAAGTAAATTGATCCATGCAATTCATCCAATAATTCATCAATGACAGGAATGGGAAATTTATCTTTATTAGTGAGCTTGTTGAGCTCCCTATAATATGGACACATGTTCCATGATCCATCCTTCTTGTGAACCAATACTATTGGAGAAGAGAAAGAACTTTGACTAGGTTGAATTATACAAGCCTCTAGCATTTTTGTAACCATATATTCAATTTCACTCTTTTGGACATAGGGATATCTGTAAGGCCTGATGTTTGGAGGAACACTTCCTGGAATCAAATTGATAGCATGACCATGATCACGAATAGGTGGGACACCTTTGGGAGTCTCAAATACCTTGGAATGATTGTCCAAGACTTTTTGGAGATATGGAGAAATGGATGATTTCGATGTGGGAACCTCTAGTGAACATAATTGTGCAATTATGCCTCATTTTTCTTTCTTTAGAAGCTTTGTCATTCCATTAGAACTGATTATCTTTCCCGTTTTCCCTGCGATACCCCTTAATTCAATTTCCTTTCCTTCAGAAGAGAATTTCATGAAAAGTTCTTGAAAATTAAAAGCTATTGTACCCAAAGATTGTAGCCATTGGACTCCTAGTACAACATTAGCACCACCCATTGGAATGGAAAGCATTGGGCTATTCAATACATATTCTCCCATGGATAGCTTGATATTATGGAACTTTCCTGAGCAATTTATGGTTCCTCCACTTGGAACCATCACTTGACACTCTGGTGCTGGATAGGAAGCAATTCAATTCTTTGGCTATCTTATAATGAATAAAATTATTGGTACTTCCCGAATCAATCAACACTATTACCTTTTTCTTCTTGATATACCCTTCTATCTTGATAGTTTGAGGAGTGGTAATTCCAACCAATGCATTACAAGATATGGTTGGATTCATTTCTTCTTTTTCCAGGGTTTTTTCCTGGTGTATATCCTCTTCTTTTGACATTTCTTATTGCTTTTCTTAATCCTCTTCACAATCTATGTAAAATAATTTCTTCTCAGCACACTTATGACCTTTAGTGTATTTTCTATAACAACTATAACAAAGCCCTTTTGTTCTTTTTTCTTCCAATCGTTGTGGTGTCAACCTTGTAGGTTGTGGATGGCTAGGGGCAGAAACACTTCCATCTTTATGATCGTGAGTGGTAGGCTTCCTTGTTGCCATAATTTTACTTTCCATTTTTCTTTCCAAACTAAATGCCTTCTCCAATGAATCTAGTTCCCAAAGGGGAACCTCATGTTGGATGTTATCTTTTAAAGTCCCTATGAAAATATCAATCCTATGCTCCTCTGGAATATCTTTTACCCTTATATTCAATTTTTGGAAGTCCTCAATGTGCTCCATCATTGAACCCTTTTGTTTGATATTTATCAATTGGCTAAAAAAAGTGTTGCTTTTTGTATCCTCATAATGTGCTATCATTTCATCCGTAGAAATAGCCCAAGTGACAATTTGTTTACGAGATCAAAGCCATCGATACCATACAAACTAATTTGGTTCCAAATACAAAGTTGCAATGCGTACCTTTTGTGTGTTTTGCACATTATGGAGATCAAAAAATTGCTCCACCTATAGTATCCATGTTTTGGGATCCTTGCCATCAAACTTCCTCATATCAATATTTGGAACATGGTGGTTCTTCGATCCAATGTTAGAGTCTATGAAATCATGATTAACATTTATTTTATTCTCATCATAAGTTTCCTTTACTACCCTTTTGCCATTAACAATCATTTCTTGTAGAAAATTTGTCAAATTTGTCTTCAAATCTTCGATGCCTGTCTTCAAATCTATCTTCAAATCATCCATCTTCATTTCCACGCCATCCATCTTAGCTTCCATGCTGTCCATCTTAGCTTCCACGCCATTCATCTTAGTTTCCATGCCTTTCTTTAAACCATCCATCTTAGCTTCTACGTCTTTCTTTAAACCATCCATCTTATTTTCTGTTACCTTTTGTGCGAGTGAAATTTGTTGCACTTGGTCTCGTAATATTGATATATCATGTTGCATTTCTTCCTCTTCTTCATGAGTCATTCTAGAGCTTTCAGGCTGCTTACTAGGTGTTTCCATTTTCTTTCTTTGAGGCATTAATTACCGATAATAATGCTTCACTATGCCCTTTGAATTCCTTCAAACTAATTTTTCAAACCAAGCTTAAGCAAAAATTTAAAAAATTCACAGCTTTTTTCACTTGTGGGAGCTCGATATTGAATCTTATGTACCTCTGTAATTTTGGATCTCTCAGTTCTGAAATCATAACCTACAGTAGCCCTCTATGTCCTCTTTCCAATGCCACCAGTCTGATCCAAATTGTATTCTCCACGGAAGAGTTATGCCAAATCTCCCACGGTGACCTGATTATACACTATTTTAGTAGAGTGAACTTGTATGATGTGCCACGTGTCACTGTTTCAAGATTTGGATCTAAAAAATATATACAAGAAACTAAAATCTGTCCTATTTTTGTAACTTCTTACGAAATTTCAATTTGATGCTCAGAGAGACAGTTATGACAATTTTTCCATGGTGACCTGTTTGGAATGTAATTATGGGGTCTGCAAAAACCCTAACTTCCTCAAACTATATCTCCAAAAATATAGCGAGACAGGATCTGAAATTCAGAGCCAAGGTTTAGATTGATTTCTTCTCAAATGGGTTTTTGTTTTAGCTTCTGAAACTTTGTAGCGAAAGAGTTATAGCGAAAATCCCACGATGACCTATTTTAGCTTAAATTCTAGATCTTGCAAAAACCCTAACTTCCTCAGATCATATCTCCAAAAATTTAGCGAGACAAGCTCTGAAATTCAGAACCAAAGTTCAGCATGATTTCGTCTCAAATGGTTTTTTTTCACTTCTGAAACATTGCAGAAAGAAATTTATAGCAAAAATATCATGATGGCCTATTTGGAGCAGCAAAACCCTAGAATCCAAACCTCTGATACCAATTGTTAGGAAACTAGCTCACAAAAAGATAAAAGGATAGATAAACGCCTTATAATTCAGCTTCTTCAAGGGGAAACCTCCTTTACATCACACAAATGAACAATTCTTTGATGATACAAATGACAAAACCTCCTTTCTATATATAGGAGTCTAAGGGGTCCCAATATAACCAAGTCGACCTAATAATAATAATATAAATGCACAAAAATAACAATAGTAGGATTATATGGGGCACAATAATAACAATATGGGAACAATATGGGCACAACAATAAAAATAAGGGATATAATGACAATAGTAATGGGGGAATCACTAGTATTATAGGGACCTAGCAGGAACAAGTTAGGGACTTTGTATTAG
This sequence comes from Pinus taeda, assembly GCA_000404065.3. Taxonomy (NCBI): domain Eukaryota; kingdom Viridiplantae; phylum Streptophyta; class Pinopsida; order Pinales; family Pinaceae; genus Pinus; species Pinus taeda. The sequence continues at coordinate 24,987 of APFE031618230.1, read as the reverse complement.
TATAAGTCCCTTATGAATATATTTCTCATGTGGAAAAGTTTTATAACTTGAGGATGGAGGATGGAGACTCAGTGATAGAGCATCTGAAAACCTTCAATACTATGGTAAGTTAGCTATTACCTATTGACATTAATATTTAAGATGAAAATAAGTGTATCAAGGTTTTTTGTTCTTTACCAAACTTGTGGGTAGTTTAGTTTTTTCCATAAGTCGTAATGTAACTACTTTAAGTTTCAATGAAATAGTCTCATCCTTGTTATCAGAGGATCACATGGATCTTGGAGGCTAAGATATTGAAGGCTTGAATGTCGAGAGTGTAGAAGCGAAAATGTTATATCTGCCATGAAAAGAGAACAAGATTCTCTGATAAAATCCAATTCTATATTAAATGGAACAAAAAATTATTTTACAATTACATTGCGAAGGAATAATATTTCCTTTTGAAAGGTATATATAGTGCTTTCAGTGCTTTCTTGAGTTACATATTTTTTACTATGGGTGAATACCACAAGCGGATAGCATTGGTGGATTCCATGGGTGAATACCACTTTCAACTCATATCAAAATACCATAGGTAAATAACACTCTCCACTTGGATTAATCCCATCCCATTTGGAAGAATTGGTCCCCATTGCATAAAGTTTCGTCATGAGAAGATTATTCTAAATGTGTCTCCTGGTGAACCAGTTTTCTTGATGAAGAAGATATGAACCAATGAAGATAAGGGTGTGGTTAACCCATAATTGTGGGTTTTTGGATGACTCATAACCATATGTTGTTGAAGTCAAGGGTTTTGTTTGGTTAACCCTTAACCATGGGTTTATGGATGAACCATTACTAAATTCCAATGAAGAGAAGCGGTTTTTGTGGTTAACCCACAATCATGGTTTTATGTATGAGCCACAACAAACTGATTACAACGTGCTAAGTGCCAAAAAATATGAGGGTTTTGTGTGGTTGACCCATAACTATGAGTTTGTGTATGACCCAAAACTAAATTATCGATGGAAATCTTGGATAAGGGTTTTGTGTGCTTGACCCATAATTGTGGGTTTGTTGGTGGCCCATAACCATGATGATTACAATGTATCAAGTGCTAAGTATGAAACTTGCCAAAGGTTTACTTTTTTAGTTTCTCTAATGTCATTTAGTCTTATAGGAGTGGACATAACAATAACATCTCCATGTTCCAAATCCCTTAGTTGTGGGCCTTTTGGTGCTCCTACATATAAACACCTACATGAAATCATCAATGATCTACCAAAATTTATAGCTTCCTCTTATATTTGAGTTCTCATGTTGATGCCAAAATAAGCATCATAGGTCCCATCTGGGTGTTGTTACAATGGTGGGCAAAGATGAAGAAATGTGAGTAAAATATAGCCTACTATTTTCCCATAACTTGTTTTCACAATGGCTATTATGTCTTGATTCTTGATAGCAATAGGCCATGATTGTGCCTTTATTGGATTGGGGGACAATAAGTTAGCATTTTGTATCTTTTAAATAATTTATGGTGGAAATCCAATTTATTGAAATGTCATAGAAGGAGTGGGAACATTATCTCCCTAGGTTGAGACCTCATGTTATCTCCCATAAGAATCAACTCTTGGGGAATTTGGAAGTTCAAAATTTCTTTGCATCCTTGGAATCGGTTTGAAAATAGGATTTCAGTAATTCATTCCATTAGAAACATACTAATACGGATTGAAAACTTAGCATGGGCCAAGACCAACTAGTACACTAAAACCATTACTAAACCTAGGTGGAACGTATGAGGAGTTCGTCCCTAGTATAATATGTTGTTGTTGTTAATTTTGATGTTGTTCCCAGTGATGTTCTTGATGTTGTAGTTGTGGTTGTTGTTTTCTCAAGATGTGAATAACAACTAGCTTGGGATGCCCTTCCATGTGTTAAACGTTTTGGCATTGATGTCTTGCCCATTATTTTGCATATGGTAGTCAGATAGATATGAGAGGTCCTTGAGGTTTTTGCATATGGATAAGGGTATTGGCTACCTATTATAAACATGTTTCCTAAAAATACTCTATTCTTATAAACTAAAATACAACCTCTGAATTTCCAGATTTTATTGGAATATAGTTTTGGCATATTAAAGGGGAAACTTATGCTACTATCTAAGAAAATAATTTTTTGCACTATTTCAAGGGAATATCCAAGCTAAATAATGGATACTTCATGAGTAAAAAGGGCAATAGAACCATCCTCTTTTAGAGCATGAAAGGAACTCAAGTAGAAAGGAGATATATTTGCAAACAATATCTAATTTGGATATAAAGGGAGAAAGGTTCAGACCTATTTTCACCATCAAGTAAAAATGAAAGGACAACCTTACGATATGTTATGGCCTATACTAATAGACCATGTGACAAAGAGGAAGTGGTCTAAAGGTTATATACAACATTTCTTGGACACGTTCTTAATTTTTTTAGGCTAGATATTGGGTTTCCAGTGGTTTGTGGATCGAAACACATTCCTATATTAGTGGTAAACATTATTCAAGTTAGATTCAATACCATATATAAAATAAAAAGAGAGAATTTTCTCTGAATATTTATTGATAGGAAGAGAAGCACAAATAAATACATTAATGGATAAGTTTAAAGCACATTTCCTAGCATTACTGAAATGTTGAGAGTGATTTAAAGTTCACAGGTTAAAGCGCTATCATAATGGCAAGATATTTACCCCTTGAAATAGGTATCCAAGTAGTATATCTCCTAGGAGAAGGGACATCAATTCCCTCAACAAATCAACCAGAAAATCATCTAGAAAAAATAAAACAAAGGAGGAAAGATATGATTTAATGAAGGGATATTCCATAACCTGAAATTGAAGCTCTAGCATTCCTGTATCTCCTTTCCAACCCTCATATCTATGTTTATCTAGTGTAACAAAGATATAAGAGAAGTCATAAGGAAGTGCTCAGACTATTTAAAGGACTTTTTATGATCCATATTGATATACTGCATGGTGAAGTAATAGGTTCCTCAACCTATGGAATTAGTAATCAATTGATGGTTTTGGGAGATGAGCACATGGTTAAGAAGTATATGTTGCACTCTTTTCATGTTGATATGTTAAGGAGTTCTAAAATTTGTGCATTATCAACCTTTTCACACATTCTTCAAGAAGAAACTCCATGAAAGGAACTCTCATGTATCTATGTGAAATCTAAATTGAAATGAAATTCTCAGGTGCTAAGGAAGTGAAGAGCTAGTAATCAATTTGTTTGCAATCAAGATATCTCTCAAGGAAAAGAAACAAGACACATATTTTTTTATCAATATAATAGATGATGAAAGTAGTCCAACACCTTTTGGGTACATAAGAAAAGTAATCTATCAGTCATGCATAACTACAATGGTGATACCATAGAAGAAAAGCCCCTTGTTCATGAGTGTGGTCCATCTTGTAATTGTCCTCCAACTTGCCACAATGGAGTGAGCTAAGATAGTATGAAACTTGAGCTCTCAAATGGAGGTCCATCCTCCTAGGGAGCCATCATAATAGAATAAAACATAAAACAATAGAATTAAAATAACAGAAAGTGAGAGACAAATGGACTAACATGGGATACACTAATTTGATCAATCAAATTCCTAAAACGAAGTATGATGATCAAATTCCTGAAATAGAGTATGCTAATAAAATTCATGAAGTTATATTAGTTGCCAAGGAACATATATTCAACCTATATCAAGTGTGAAAGTGGCTCAGGATTCTGTTGTAGAAATATCCCATAATTTTTTGGTGTATTATATCATACCCAATTGGAAGTGATCTCAAAATGGGCTTGGAAGAAAGCTAAATAGTTATAGATGGCCAAAGTATCATCATTATTTATCAAGATGAGGTGAGTAATTGCATACCATGAAAATCATTAATGAAAAAGAAATATCCTTGAATCCATAGGCTCAAGACTATTCATTTTTGTGCTAGGAATATGGAATACAAACAAACAATTGGAATCTTATTCATTTGGAAGACCTTTCATTTCCTTGCTAAGAATTTGGTTATGCAAATATTGATTCTAACTTTTAGAAGATTTGAACTGAATTAAACATGTGAATATGGAAAGAAAAAAATCACTTCAAATCCATGCATTGGAATACATGCAATCAATGAGGTATGCCTATAAAATGATGCATTTTTGGATGGCAAAACTACTTGTTGATTTTGCTCATGAGAGACCTAGTTCATGAATTATTTTGAAAAGAGAGAAATGCATAAAGAATTGAGGAATAGAAGCATAAGAGAAGATCAATTTAGATAGAGAATATTATAAGATAAACAGTTATAAAGAAACAAAGAAAGAGTTAAAACGAGTTAAACTAGTAAAGTAGAATTTGAATTTATCAGGGGATTGGTGTCTCCTTCCAGGTAGTAAAAAAAAAATGGAGCCTGTAAGAAGAGGGAGTTGATGCTCCCAACAAGTTGTTGCTTGTAGAAGAAATGAGAGGTTAAATCCTCTTACATGTAGAAGCCTATAAAATTTATGTAAAAGAGGGAGTGGGTGCTTGCCTTTACATCAATAAAAATTCATGGTTTTATCCCTTTATGGGTTTCCACTTATATATGGTGTCTATATGTGCTGCATGTGTTGAATGTATGTTTTCTTTTGAATTCATGGTTAATTGTTGAAAACCTATATTACCATTAGAGGAAAATTCACCCTAAAGGTGCACATTATTTTTTTAGGTAATTTCCATGTCATAATATGTAAACTAATCAAATCCTTTAAATTTAAAGATAGGTACATGTAAATATTTTTGAGGGAAAAGAAGAAAACCTACTTTTGTTAATTGTATTTTTGGCTTATCTCCTTATAGGTTTACTCTAATTTCAAGTCTAGACACCCAGTGGATGCAGAATTAAATTCCACATCCAATGAGTACCCAGTATGCATACTTTTGAGAAGACCTGCAATGATAAAAATTGAATATACCATAAATAAGCGTGTTCAACATGATTTTTTAATGTATCTTCAATTTTTCAATGTGGGTCTTCTCAAAAGTATGCATAATGGGTACTCGTTGGATGTGGAAATTGATTCCACATCCAACGAGTTTCTACACTTGAAATTAAGTAAACCTATAAGGAGATGGGCTAAAAATACAATTAAAAAACATAGTTTTCTTCTTTTCCCTCTAAAATTCAACTATTATTTTATTATTTTTCCTTAGAAGGCCACTTTTATGCTGAAATTTCCTTTAATATTTGTTAATTGTTTAAGAAAATGTTAAAACATTTCTAAAATAATTTGAAATTGCTCATTGTCAAAAGACGCAATTACTGATTCATCCCCTTTCTCAATAATTTCCTAGTTTCCAACTGTTAGTATCAAATTAGGTTCCTTGTATATCACCATGATAATTGGAAGGAAGATATAGTTCATAAGAATGGTCAGTAAGGAAGGATGTTTAACAAATAAGTCTCCTTTTTTTAATGGTACTAATTATAGATTTTGAAAAGTAATAATGAGGACATATTTAATGTCCCTTGGTGTAGATGTTTCGGGTGAAATGGAAAATGGCTATGAAGAGTCATCTGTAATAGCTAACAAAGATGATAAGATTGAATTTTCATTTAATGCCAAATCCATGAATGCTATCCTTAGTGGGCTAGTTGAATAAGAATTTGTAAAAGTAATGCATTGTAAGAATGCTAAAGAAATATTTGAAAAATTAAAAAACATTCATGAAGGAGATGGTAAAGTGAAATTGGTGAAATTACAATTTTACATAATAAAATTCCAGTCCTTAAGAATGAATGATGATGAAGACATAGCTAAGTTCTATCGTTGAGTTGATGAAATTGTTAATGTTATGAATGATCTAGGGGAAACATTTAGGGAGTTCACAATGGTCCAAAAAGTGTTCAGATCACTCGTGGCCAAGTTTAATCCTAAAGTATCAGTTATTGAAGAAATATATAACATTAAAACCCTCAAACTGATTCAATTACTTATATCCATTATAGCATATGAAATGAGAATTACAAAAGGAAATTCCACATCAAGAGATGTAACATTTAAAGCAAATAAGAAATCCACAGAAGACCAAGAAGGCTTAAGTTTAGGCTTAGTCGAAGAAGAAGAAGAAAAAAATTGTGTGAAGACCTATTGAAGGCTTGAAAATATTTGCCTACAACATTATAAGGGAGACGAACTGGTCAGGAACTTAGAGAAGCTCCCTTTCCATTGAAATGGTGGTTCTGACTGGTTAGGCTAGGTCCAGTTACCTTCTCTCTATCTCCACTGGCTTAAATTATGACTTTCACATATCAATAGAGAAGAGACATCAAATAAATCCTCTTGTTGTTTAGGCAAGATAGTGATCCTTAAGATGATCTCAGGCTCAACCAAGCCACTTTAAAGATTGCCCCATTATGAGGGGACTTCTATGATGCGAGAATTAAAACTAAAATGTAAAAACTAATCTAAGATGCATGTATCCTAGACCTATGTCGATTGAAAGAAAGAGTATTCTTTCTCTCAATCAAGAGCAAGTTAAAAGGAAGGGAAAAGAAGCATGTTGGAATTGAAATGAAATAAAGGAAATAAACCAGGGAAATAGTTCAAAATTTCTAATCCTTGTTAAAGCAGATATAAACAAGTAAATTTCTAATAAATAGTTACCAAACACTTAACTATAAATAACTCCAACTCCTAATAAACATATGCACAAGAAACGAAAGATTCATGCCACAATATTGAATTAATTCTAATAAAATGACACTTCAAAAAAAAGTCATCTATAATTTTAAACTGTTAGATAGCTTGCCAGCCTAAAGAAATAAAAAAAATTTCTTATACAATTTCTAGTTTTCAAAACGCATTTCTGATAAATCCTACAAGATAGCTTGATAAAATTTTAAATGAGTTAATAGGTAACATTTAACAATAGTGCTAAAGCCAGCTAATCTACTCATACACCATAAATGTATTTGAAAGCTGAAGAATTTATTTACAATAACTGATGAAAACAATAGTGCTATGCAAACAATTACAAAAATAAATCTAATTATGAATATGAATCAAGTTACATAAACGTGAGAAGATTAGAATAGTGCTAATCCCCTGCTGCCAAAAGAAAGGCTCTGATCCCACTACAATGCTGCACATGAGTATTGAAATCCCTCTAAAAACAAGCTATAAGCTCCTCTATTATTCTGCCTCTACTCCTAGATTCCCTTCTTTTTAAACTCAACCTAGAGATGAGTATTTATACCAAATGGGACAATATAACATACTCCCCTTATCTCTCAAGAGAAAAGTTAGTTAAAACAAAGATGGCTTTAGTTGGAACTGGAAAAATGCATATGAGCACAATAGAATGAATTGCTTCATTTGATTTGCGTAGTGCTAAAATTATCTCATTCGTTTCATTGATTCAACAAACTTCTCCTATTAATAGATTCATTTTCCACCTAGAGGAATTTCGTTGGAAATCATATTATTGACTAGATGTTGTTTCACTATCGGCGTTTATTGGAATCTCTTTATCAAAAGAAAATATAATTATATTAAAAATGGTGTAAAACAAAATTTGTAAATAAACTGAATTATGCCTAAAACCAATATAAATTCAAATGGATTTTTAAAGTTATATTACAACAACTTATAGGAGGGACAAGTGGCAGATGTTAACAGGTATTGGATAAATGGATATCGCAACTTTTAACAATGGAAATAATATAAAACCTACGATGTAAATAAATCTTGTTGAGCAATATCAACATTAAACTATTGTTTATATGCTCATATGATCCAGAGGAATATCGAAAATTAGAGGTTTGGGTGTGAGCCAATAAAAAAAGTCATGATATAATGAGTATACCTGATGTTACAATTAAACAAATTCTATAACCATATTGGGTCTGACATATTAGAGCTTGGCAGATATCATAGGTCGGGAAAGATGCACATCGGGATATCGGCGATCATGACCATCAGAATATTAGAGATCGAAGGGATATTATTATTGAAAGTCAGAGAGGCAAAGTGTATCAACATATCAGAGCAAAATCATATTGGAGTACTGGGGAATGGTGTTGTCGGAGTTTCTTAAATGTGTCTCAAAAGGAAACCTTTGATATGCATTACCTCTAATATGTAGGAGCGAAAACAATGATGTGGAATGTAGGTCCTCCAACAACTGCTTTATTATATTCATTTGATTATTGAAAAGAGCCACTTTATGGATTGGACTTTGAATATCGGGGATTTCAAATGAATTCCTTTGATACCAAAGCTCCTATATCTTTGATATAATATTTTATTGATATAAAAAGAATCACTTGTTTAATGATTAAAGCCTAACTTGAAGCCACTTAATTATATCAATCTTGGTCTCGTGGGATATGTATAAAATAAAATATTTACAAAATATAAATTAATATTTACAATTGAAAATTAATTATTTACAAATAAATAAATTTATGAAACAAAGTAATGTATAATTTATACATTTTAATAGACCAAAATAGTGAAAATTATCCAATCTTCAATTAGGCACCATTTACAAACCAAACAACCAAATGAGAACAAAATGTTATGATAGGAAGATAGGAAAATATTGAACTCATTAAAGCAATCCAAATACTCAAAATCAAATAGTAATATGTCCAACCATTCAATCAAAGGGGCCTATAATGAGAATTAAGTGAATAATGGGGGGTTTGTGTTTTTACCACAACAATGGTGACACACTGGGAAGAAATAACTATCTCTGGAAAAATGATGAAACTCTAAGAAAATGAATAAGGTTAAATCAATCAAAGTGCTAGGATTCAGATTTTCAATGAAATCCCAATAACGAAAAACAAAGTTTTATCATTTTGTATATCTCCAAAATTGATTATAAGAGTCATGTTTTACAACAATTATTTAATTGATAACAACTTAAACTCAAAGAAAAAAGGTGAACTTTCGTTGCCATAGGTAGAGCCACTGCTACCAGTAGGCATCCATAGCCTCGACAGGGTTACCTCTTAGCCCAAAGGAAATGTCAGTGTCCCATCTATGTTTAAATATTCCATGGGAGACATAATTCATTAATAACTTTGAAATCCATTGTCCCGACTTGGAAACAATATATTGATAATTCCATTCACAAGCATTGATAGTCATGAGCACGCCGGCTCGTCATGAGACCTCTTGTATTACACCGAATTGTGATAATCCATTATCCTAGTTTGGTGACCAGATATGATAATGTCATAGCCATAAAGACCCATGATCATGGTAGGTTGGCTCATTACGGAGACCCCCTATTTTCAGGTATTTTACACAGATTTTAATTTACACTCTAATACTTTTAGCATAAATGGGGAGACAAATATTCTCCTTAAGAGATTGGGATGAATTAGAAGAATTATAAAAATACTAAACTTGTTTGTTGCTTTAGAATGAACTGTTTATAATATAAGTTGTTGCAAATATATAAGTATCTCTTATGTTATAAAATGAGATTATCAAAATGATAAAGAAAAACAATATAATAAGATTTCAAATCTGAATCTGAAAGATAGTAATTTGATAACTAATTTGATATTCTTCCTTTTACCAATGAATTTCATTAAATTACAGCAAAGATTTCCCATATATCAGACCACAGGTGGGTGGAAAAGGCCCTCCAACTAAAAGGTTGGTAAAAGCACACACAAGGGGATTTTGAAAAGGAAACAAAATGAAATGTCATGACATCAGATCTGAAAATAGGAGCGAAGAGAAATGCAAACCAAACTAAAATAAAAGTAAACCATTGCAAACAAAATCATGAAATAGGCATAACTCAAACAAGATAAAAGAAAAGTATTGACATAAGGAATTAAGGTCTTGTTATGTATTTGTCAAGCAAAATGTTGTCTTGTTTAATGAGTTTCTCATTCATGATTTTATTAGAAACAAACTAATGAAGGGTTGTGATTAAAAATTGTATTTTAAGAGCTTAACATGGATTTTTATTTCCTTAATCAAGTCTTGTTTTCAAAAATATATAAAAAATGATAAGAAAGACTAAAAGTTGAGGAAATCTTCCTGAGTGAGGCTTGAAAAAAAAACGCATCTTCTATCATTTGGATTTAGCATAACCGTTTTATTAGAAAAAGCTAAATAAAACAAAAAACTGCAAAAATAACAAAAAAATATAAGAAAGAAAAACTGAATCAGAAAAGAATAAACCGAAATAAAACATACAAACAGATGATAATAAAAATGCATACCCGAAATAATTTAATAATAAGTTTACCTCATGGGTCTTCATCTTCCTCCATGTATTTTTCCAAAAAATGTTTGAAATCATCTTTTTATTCAATCTATAAAACATTAACAAAAATAAATATAATATATTCCTAATCCTAATCTAAAAAGAAAATTAAGACCAGGTGAGATCAAACTTCCAGTGTAACCACTCAAGTGCTTTATTTGCTGCATGTACATAAAAGTAAAAAATTAGTAACAAAAGCACAATTATAATTAAACTCATAAAACTAAATTCATTATGTACATCTAATGCTAAAGTATGTACAAACATCAACTTATTTACAAATAACTTATTTGTAAACCATCTCTTTTGGAATGTTATCTCCAAAGAAATATATACGAGATCATAAAAGTATTGGTGTATATTTGTCAGAGATTGAAAACTATCCAAAGGAGAAGGTAGCAGGTCAAATTGTGTAGGAACATTCTCAAGAGTTAAATTTGGTTGACGATGCTTTAGAGAATAAAGTGATATTTGAAAAGAGATGATCTTTAAGTGAAAATTGAAAAGAAAAAATTATTGATATTCAATTACATATTCATTATTCTCTATTAATAAATCTTGAGGGTGCTCAATACTGGGATTTTGAACATGTCTACATAAAATATTAGAAAAGAAAACATAACAAAAGAATTGAAAGAAAGAAAACAAAACCAAATCGCTATGTGCCTTATAATTACAAAATATTGTTACAGGGAAACTTTGGAACCTATCATTAAATTCAATAATTGAATTGTCACTAAAAGGACATTCAAACAAAATTTTATAGATGCGTGTTACCAAAATAAAATCAGAATGAATTGCATTAGAAACTTGCAAAACAAGCTCATGGAAATTCTCAATTTTAAATTCGTGTTCAACAAGAGGAGTCTAGACTACAAAACGTAAATCTTCATGAGATGAATCCATTTTTAATATTAGTTCACTTTATCTAGGATGAAAATCTTTGTCATCATCATCATGGTATTCATTGTAAATTACCTCCTTCTCTTGGAAATTAAATGATTGATCTCAACTAACATAATCATAAAATATGTGGGAGGGAGATTCAGGAACATCATTAATGACTAAAGATTTATCATCTGAGTGAGTGATAATTTCATAATTTTCAGAACTAGTGGTAGAATTGCTTTCAACTAAAATATTAAAATGATCATAATCTAGTACAATTTGATCTGAAAAGATATCAAGATAAAGAAAATAATAACTACCAGAATATAATGTTGGTTAAAAAAATTCATCTTGACAATTCACGTTCTAATTCTGGCTTAACGAATCTCTTTCAGTTGTGGAAATAGAAATCTATTCTAAATTTTCAGAATCTACCTTAGGAGAAGAGAGATTGACATATTCATTATTAATATATTATTGTTAATTAATTCCATTAGACCTTCTTATTGGTCATAAGAATCATTAGAAATTGTTTTAGTGACATTTTCGGATTCTGCATTTATATTTAAAAGAATCATTTCAGAAACCGAAAAATGTGTGTTGCAGCTTTTCAAATAGAAAGGTTGTGATCTAATTTCAATTCTTAGGCTCGGCTCAATAAAATCAATTGCAGATTAAATACTAAGTAATGAATTAGATATATCTTGTTTATTATTTAATTCGGTATCTTCATAATTAGAAGAAACAAGAGAAGAAAAATGCTCAATCAAAGCTTCACTTGAAGGTAAATCACATAAATGAAATCTATAACAAAGTGACCAAAATCTGTTAGAAAATTCTTCTAAAGAATCATCTTCATACATGAAAATATTATCCAATTCTAAGCACAAATTATCATAGTTATAATTTTAATGCGCTTTTATAAATATCTGCATGAAATGGTTCCAAGAATGAATTGATTTTGTTGGAAGTGATTTGAACCATTTGTGTATTCGTCATTGAAATGTCAGAGTAAAAAGTTGACAGAGCTCATTATCAACAATAATATTGAAAGATTCACATCTATCTACAAAATTACAAAGATTATCTAAGCAAAAAAATTTACTCTCACCATCAAACTTCAAATTAGACAAGGACTCAATCTGCTTCTTGGTCATGACTCTGGTAGCTATATATGATCTGGAATCATGACCCAATGTAAGAATGCATAAAGGATCCATGATTAGTTAAAAAATATAAAAACAAGAATTCACACAGACTAACTAGGTCAAAGCCCTCGTTTTAGCGCAAAAAATGTTGAAGGCTCGAAAATCTCTGCCTAGAACATTATAAGGGAGACCACTCGGTCGGGAACTTAGAAAAGCTCCTTTTCCATTGAAATGGTGGTTCCAAAGGGTTAAACTAGGTCCAGTTACCTTATCTCTATCTCCACTAGCTTAAAGTATGACTTTCACTTACCGATAGGGAAGAGACATTAGATCATCCCTCTTGCTAATCAGGCAATAAAGTGATCCTTAAGCTAATCTAGGTCTCAACAAAGCCACTCTAAAGATTAATCCTTTATGAGGGGACTTCTAGGATGCGGGAATTAAAACTAAAATGAAATATCTAGTCTAAGATGCACTTATCCTAGACCCATCTCAATTGAAAAAAAGAGTAGTATTTCTCTCAATCAAGAGCAAGTTAAAAGGAAGGGAAAATAAGCATGTTGGGATTGAAATGAGATAAAGAAAATAGACTAGGGAAACAATTCACAATATCCAGTTCTTGTTCAAGTAGATATAAACAACTAAGTTCCTAATAAATAGTTACTAGACACTTAACTGTAAATAACTCCAACTCCTGATAAACATATGCATAAGAAATGAAATATTCATGCCATAATACTGAAATATTTCTAATAAAATGACATGTAGAAAAGAAGCACATCTATAACTTTAAACTGTTAGATAGCTAGCTAGCTTAAAGAAATAAAAGTATGTTCTTATACAATTTCCAATTTTCAAGACGAATTTATGATTAATCCTACAAGATATCTTGATCATATTTTAAATGAGTTAATAAGTAACATTTAACAATATTTCTAAATCCAATTAATCTACTCATATACCAGAAATGTATTTGAAAGATGAAGAATTTATTTACAATAACTGATGCAAATAGTAGTGCTTTGCAAACAATTACAGAAATAAATATAATTATGAATATGAATCAAGTTACATAAACCTCAAAAGGTTACAATAGTGAAAATCCCCTGCTACCAATAAACTTGATTCCCTATCTGAAAGGAAAGGCTTAGATACCACTACAATAGTGCACACGAGCATTGAACTCGACTACAAACAAGCTATAAGCCCCTATATTATTCTACCTCTTCTCCTGGATTCCCTTCTTTTTAAAATCAGCCCAGAGATGAATATTTATACAAAATGGGACAATATAACAGACTCCCCTTATCTCTCAATAAAAAAGTTAGGTATGAAAAAGATGGCTTTAGTTGGAATTCTGGCAAAATGCATATGAGCATAGTAGAACAAATTTCTGTTTGATATGCGCAGTGCTAAAGTTATCTCGTTGGTTTCATTGTTTCAACGAACTTTTCCTATTAATAGATCCATTTTCTGCCTGGAGGAATTTCGTTGGTAATCGTATTATTGACTAGATCTTGTTTCACTGTCGGCCTTTATTAGAAGCTCTCTGTCAAAATAAAACATAATTATATTAAAAATGGTGTAAAAAAAGCTTTGTAAATAAACCAAATTATGCCCAAAACCAATATAAATTCAAATGGCTTTTTAAATTTATATTACAAAGACTTATAGGAGGTGAAAAGTGGAAAATGTTAACATGTATTGGACAAATGGATATCAAGCCTTTTAAAAATGAAAATAATATAAAACTTATGATGTAAAGAAATCTTGTTGAGGAGCAGACACGATATCAACATTAAATTGTTGTTTATATGCTCAGCCGACCAGGAGGAATATCGGAAATTGGAGGTTTGGGTGTAAGCCAATAACAAAAGTCACGATATAATGAGCAGACCCAATGTTACAATTAAACAAATTCTATAATCATATTGGAGCCTGGAAGATATCATAGGCCGGGAAGGATGCACATCGGGATATTAGCGATCATGACCATCGGAATATCAGAGATCGAAGGGACATGATTATCAAAATTTAGAGAGGCAAGGTGTATCGACATATCAGAGTGGAACCATATCGGAGTATCGGGGAATGGTGTTCTTAGATTTTTTTAAATGTGTCTCAAAAGCAAATCTTTGATATGCATTACCTCCGATATGTGGGAGCAGAAACAATGATGTGGAATGTGGGTCCTCTGGCAAATGCTTTATTATATTCATTTGATTATTGAAAAGAGCCACTTTATGGATTGGACTTTTAATATCACAGATTTCACATGAATTCCTCCGATATCAAAGCTCTTATATCTCTAATATAATATTTTATTGATATTAAAAGAATCACTTGTTTAATGGTTAAGGCCTAACCTAAAGCCAGTTAATTATATCAATCTCGGTCTCGTGGGCTATGTATAAAATAAAATATTTACAATTGAAAATTAATTATTTGGAAACAAATAAATTTATGAAACAAAATTAATGTATAATTTATACATTTTAATAGGCCAAGGCAGTGAAAATATCCAATCTTCAATTAGGCGCCATTTACGAACCAAACAACCAAATGAGATCAAAAATTTATGATAGGAAGATAGGAAAATATTGAACTCATTGAAGAAATAAAAATACTCAAAATCAAATAGTAATATGTCCAACCCATTCAATCAAGAGTCCCCATAATGAGAATTAAGTGAATAATGGGGGGTGGTGGGGGGGTTGTGTTTTTACCACAACAAGACTGAGGAGTAAGCATAAGGGAAAACTTCCATTTAAGTGCTTTAATTATAGAATAATAGGGAATTATGCCTCAAAATTTCCATTTAAGAAGGAAGAGAATAATTTTTAAGGTAAAGAAATGAATAAATATAACAAAGGGAAGAAATTGGAAATTAAAAAGGAAAATATTTTATACACAAGAAGCAAGTAGCTCCTCTAAAGACACAAGTGAGTCTTGTGATGAAGAGGTAATTAGTGAATTCATGCTTATGTACATAGAGTCTCAGTCTTAAAAAATTAATAAGGGTGAGTTTACTGAAGAAGAAGAGGGTGAGGTTGACCTTGAAGGAGAGTTAATTAGTGCTCTAGTAGAAATTGATAGAGTCAAACAAAATAAAAGAAAAAAAAGAATTTTTTTATAAAAATATGTTAAAGAAGAGCCTAATTTTGAAGAGCTACTCTAGTTAAAATTTCAATTATAATAGGACAAAAAACTAAAGACATCCTATTACAATCATTGAAAGAGAAAAGTAAAGAATGTGAACAACTAGAAGAAGAAGAGTTTCTTTGAGAAAGAAACTAGAGAAAACTCAAGTTGAGTTGATATGAATATTAAACACATTAAGGGGTCCAAAAAGTTGGATAAGATATTGAATTCTTAGATATCTCCTCTTATGAAAGCTAGTTTGGGTTATGAAGGAGAAACCAATAAAAATGAGAAAGAGGATAAAAATATTGTAGAAATTCCTTGTAGATTCAAATTGTAGATTGTAATATACTAAAACAACTGACTTGAATCTACTCTACTCATCAGTGAAAATAATAAACGATCGATGAAATCATGAAGCATATAAGAGAAATAATTCAGTCACACATAACACAGTTCTTTTATGGGGAAAGCCACAACTAAAAACCCCTTCTATCTGTATATTGCATTAATAAGAAAATATGAGAATATTACAATGTGTTTCTCAATCCCGAGCAACCTTTGCACTATCTCTATCTATCTCACTGCTTCCTAGACAAGCTCAAGCAATACTTAGCCAAATTATTTCTTTCCTAAGTCCATATTTCCTTGCGTTTTTCCCTTGGGAATTACCCACATTTAATTGGGAAATTCCACAATTATGAATCACACAATCCTCATCATCCTTCATCTGATTGCATGCATCACTTGTACAATTCAGATGATTATACAATTGATAGTACATTGTCCCTAAAGTCCAATATCAATTGGGTCCTTCTCTAATTTGACAAGCATGAGTTAATTATGAGTGCATCTTTAGTTTATTGGTCGATCACTGCAGTTACACCCCACTAGTGTAGGTTACACCCCACTACTACAAGTTACACCCCACTACAGTAAGTTACACCTCACTATAGTAAGTTACACACCATTGCTATAGGTTACACATCACTACAGTAAGTTAGACCCCACTACTATAGGATACACGCCACTATTGGACCTCCCACCAACTGTTCCATTAGTAAGAGCTAGTTTAACTGACATTAATTTAGTTGAATTGAATTAAATAATTAGAACTCAAAATAAATTCACTTAGTGCTCCTAATTGTAGGGGACACTTCACATGAGTCTATTTAGACCCTTAAATCGAATTAACTAAGCTAACTAAGTCAAATTAACTTAGTTAACTATTACGAGTTTTCATGAGACGTGGAATTACAATTTAATTCCCAATTCAATTCAAGGACAAATTAAATTAGGATTTTCTTATTTCATTTTCAACGCTCCCTCTCAACAAGAAAATGATTATCTGCTACCTCGATCCTGCCTTTGTGAAACTCAAATTTTCATCTTGACAATGCCTTTGTAAAAATATCTACATCCTGCTCCTCTATAGGAATGTATTCCAGCAACATGATTCTCCTCTCCACATAATCTTGTAGATGGCGATACTGAATGTCGATATGTTTGGACCGATAATGAAAAACTGGATTCTCAAGGAGTTTGATACAACTTTGATTGTCACAATAAATCACTATAAGATCCATCTACTGAACAAATAACCAAACAGGGATCTTCCTCATCTAGATAGCCGCACAAGACACTTGAATAACAACCATGTACTATGCTTCTGTTAAACTGAGTACAATTGTTCTTTTCTTCTTGTTGTACCAAGAAACTATTGTCACTACAAGAAAAAAGGTCATTGGTGAGGGTCATGCCTATGACGGACCTTTAAGGTCTGTCACCAATGTGACATATGGTGACGGTCTTTAAAAAAGCGTTGTTGTAAGTGTATATGGTGATGGTCTTTTAAGGTTTGTCAACAAAGCCATTTTCAATGACACTTTTGGTGAGGGTTGTTAAAGTCTCGTCACTAATTCTCTCTTTGGTGACACTTTTGGTGAGGGTCGTTAAATGCCCATCACTTGTTCTCTCTTTGGTGACACTTCTAGTGACGATATTTTATTGACCGTCACCAATGATATTTTTGGTTACTTTTGGTGATGGTCAATAAATGTTCGTCATCATTGATCATTCCAATGAGTTTTTTTATGACGCTTCATGCCTGTTACGGACCTTTAAGGTCCATCACCAATGTTGCATATAGTGACGGTCTTTAAACAATTGTTGTTGTAAGTGTATATAGTGATGGTCCTTTAAAGTTTGTCACCAAATCCATTTTCAATGACACTTTTGGTGAGGGTCGTTAAAGGCCCGTCACTAATTTTCTCTTTGGTGACACTTTTGGTGAGGGTCGTTAAAGGCCCATCACTAATTCTCTTTTTGGTGACACTTCTAGTGATGATATTTTATTGACCTCACCAATGCTCTTTTTGGTTACTTTTGGTGATGGTCAATAAATGTTCGTCATCATTGATCATTCCAATGCATTTTTGATGAAGCTATGCACTTGTTACTATTTTTTTTGTCAAAAGATAACGATTTAAGACCATTGTTGTGGAGTCTTTTTTATTATGTGTCCAAGGTCATAGTGGTTATAATAGTCACTCAATTCATTAAGAATTAATTAGTGTGTATCATTTCCCTCAAGTCATAAGAATATAGTTTTCCTATGAGTCAACACATGATTCATCTCTACTATGTTTATTATCTAGAAAATTTCCATTAAATAAAGTTCCACTAGTGTGTGTAGGAACTATATTATTTAGTATATAATCAAGCTCTATCAATTCTATTAATGAGAGAGACCTAACACTCCTCAACACTCATGGCACACCTTAAGATGCTTTGGAACAGTACACTAACATTCCTTGGTACCACGCATGTCTTGGAACATCTTTTTACCTAGAACATCTTTCCATGAGTAGGATGCTCAAGCACATGTTGGAATTTTGTAGCATATCATAACACTCCCCTATCATGTGTTGGCATGCCCTGGAACATCTTGGAAAAATATTGCATTGAGAAACATTAGAAATTGGCATAAATTGGCACTTGGCATATATAGGAACATATTATAAGTGTGCCTAGCATGCCCCTTTTGAAAAATATAAAGTCCTAACTTATTAACCCTCTTATGTGTTCATTTCCTTGCATTTTAGCTTGTTTATTCCTTTTTTTGCCTTGAAACTCCTTGACGCATATTGGCATACTATGGCACCATGCACATCCTAGCATGTCTTAGCACCTGGAATGCCTTGGCACTATTTGACACATGCTAGCACACCCGAAAAATACCTAGCACACTCTAGCACTTCTTGAAATTCCCTGATATTACTTGGCATGACTTACCCATGCTTGGCATACCTTGTTACTCCCTCCTTGGCATGACAGCTAGCACTCATTAACACTCCTCGACGTACCCTTATATTCATTCACTTCCATGCATTTTGACCTAGTGCTCCCTTGTGTTGTCCTAGAACTCCCTAGCACTCCTCAACATGCATTGGCACTCTCTAGCAAACCTTAGCACTCTTTGATATGCTCTCCCACTTCATAGCATGCATCACACTCCCTTACGCACATTGGCACTTGGCACGTGTTGGCACTTGGAAAGTATTAGAATGTTTGGCATGTCTCAAGATGACTTGGTATGATTTTGCATGGTTTAATATTAAATTTATTTGAGATCAATTATTGGAAACTAGATGAGAAGAAATGAAGGAAGATTTGGCACTTAGAATGCATTGACACTTGGTACTTGGCACCTACTGTTGGTTTTCCTAGAATGACCCTCATGGAAAAGGTAAATTGATGACTTATTAACCATATTATGTGCTCATTTACTTGTAGTTTAACTTTTTCTTCCATTTTGTTCCCTTGACAATCCATGGCATGCATTGTCACACCCTTGTACATCTTGGCATGCCTTCGCACTTGGCACGTCTTATCTTGTTTGACATGTCTTCGTACTATTTGGCACATGCTAGCATGCCTAGCATTCCCTAACACACCTTTTCAGTCATGACCTTACAACTAGCATTATATTTTTCCATGACTTGGGAACATTACATTCGCTAGAACACCTTGGCACTCCCTAGTTTTCATGCCCTTTGTTATCCTCCACAATGTCCCAGGTTGATGAGGAGATCGACAGAGGTAATCACAAGCCAAGCTTTTAGTTTGGTAGCTAGCCCTACCAAACCAGAGAGGGCTCTTTCTATGAAATCACAACAAAGAGATGACTGGAATGTAAAGGATTTTAGGCTAGATAGCTAGGTTCAAGTGGATTTTGGAAAGTTTAGGGTTTTGTTGTTGGATAAGGGAGAAAAACCAAGTAGCTAGGTCAAAGGATCAAAGTGTTACAACAAAAAATACAAAAAGGAGAGAGGTAGCATTACTTTTTGTGATGGAACTTAGGGTTTTTCAATGTAATGTAGTGTTTAGAAGAAGCGAAAGGCATTAATGAGCATGAAACATGATTTCATTAAGCAAGAAATAAAGTAAACACATAAGGGTTTTCCATCAAAACAGAGCTTTATGCAAAGAATTTTGTTTATAAAATGTAAGGAAAACCATTTAATAATTGATGAATAGAAAGAGAAGATTAATATCTTTCATATAAAACTATAACAGATAAAAAATAACATCACAAAATTACTGCACATGAATTCCTAGATAATAGTTGCAAATTGTGTCCTTCGATTTCCAGAAAATGTCCAAGTACAAGCTACAATAGTTCTCTCCTCTGAAATCCAACCCATTCTATCACTGAGAAACTGATACATCAATACCAAAACAACATCTCCCCACTCTTAAGGGTTGAATCAATGACTCTAGGAACTGTTCCATGAGGTGTTCTAACCAAACCCTAATGTCTAGGGAAGTTAAAAATGACTTCTAAGATTTACTTTGACTCCAACTTCTTTCATAAATGAGGTAAAATTTACATCAAAACAACTTATAAATACTAATCACCCATTATTTACATTTAATTTTACCCCTCACATTCATCTACTTCACCCTTTTGACTTTTACCAGAGTCAAACTAGGAATTACAAAAAATTACACAGTGAAAATTTACAAAAATCTAAGAAATTTCCAAGTGTACAGTGAGCTGTTGGAGGCCATTTTTGAGTGCCTTTCTGAAGTCCAAATCTAGATCAGAATCCTTTTCTAGAAATCTTGGAGAGTGTAGATGTCTTTAGAGTATTGTTTCACTCAAAATGACCAATTTTTGGCTAAGATATTGCCATTCTCCCAAGGTGTCTCCAGGTGCGCAACAAAATGGAAAGAGAGGGGAAAAAGGTGATTTTTCGCCTCTTTTTTGCAAATTTCTCAAAACCTGAGCCCCATATCAAGAAAGTGGGCAAATGGGGTTTAACATGGGGCTATAGGCTTTCCAAAAATGTTGTTTTTACATCATTTGGAGCCCCAAGGAGGAAGTAAAGCATGAGCTCGCTATGTTGCTAGACAAAAATTGCCAAAAAATTGCAAGTCTACACCAAAACACAAAATTTTCTCAAATCCCTCCCAACATTTGTCTAGAGATGCCTCCTTAGCGCACCCAGAACTTGCTAACGCTCCCTATCATACACTAGTATTCATTCATTTCCATGCAATTGAAACTAGTCCTTCCTTGTGTTTCCCTGACACTACCTAACATACCTTATCAATGCCTCCTTAGCACACCCAAAACTTGCTAACACTTCCTATCACACACTCTTATTCATTCATTTACATGCAATTGAAACTAGTCCTCCCTTGTGTTTCCCTGGCAGTCTCTAGCATGCGTTGGCGCTGCACCCTAGCACCTGACACCTCTTGGCATGTCTTAGCACTTGGCATGTCTTGGAATGACTAACATGCGTTGGAACTTTCTAACATGTGTTATCACTTCCTAACATTCCTTGCACACCTTGGCACTCCATAGTTGTCATGCCCTCATAGATAGCCTTACCTTTTTTGTGACTTTGGAACCCAACCAAGCCATTGAAAAAATAGTGTTGTCCCTAGACAAAAGTTTCCCTTTGTCTAAAATTGCTTTTCCATCCCCATATCATAATCATAGGCTTACCAATTGCATGTCCTATTATGAAATTATCCTAATACACTTCAGTCTTGGGACACCTGGAAGACACTCTTATCCATTTGTTTCCATGCACTTTGACCTAGTTCTCCCTTGTGATGCCCTCACACTCCCCAACGCTCCTCGACATGCATTGACATTGTTTGGCATGTGTTATCACACCTTTTCATTCCTTGGCATGCCTTGGCACTCCTTAGCTATCATGCCCTCATAACTACCCTTATTGTTTTTAAGACTTGGGAACCAACCAAGTCCTACCTCGACTACAACATCTTGACCAAGTTACTATTACTACAACTATACTATCCCTTCTTCATCTAAGAATGACCTATAACTCATCTTAGGCTACTCATGCCCAATATTAGCTCATCTCACTTAAGAAGTTACCAAGTCAAGGCTCAATTCTAACCATGGCCATAGAACAACTAAGCAACATAGTTTACATCTTGACATGTCATAGCACCTGGCATGTCTAACAATCCCTTGGCACTATGTGGCACATTTTGGCATTCCCTACATGCCATGGCATGCTTTAGCACTCCCTATCATACCGTACCACTCCTTGACATGTCATGGCACTCTTGCATGCCTTGGAACTACCTAGCATATAAATTTTTCACTCCCTCTTGAGCACACTTGGAATTCACCGACACTCCCTATCATACACTCTTATTCGTTATTTCCATGCATTTTGAACTAGTTTTCCTTTGTGTTGATGTCACACTACCTAACACTCCCTAACACACATTGGCACACCCTGACACGCATTGTAACACCCTAGCATGTCACCCTAACACTCTAGAATTTCTTGGCACCACCTAACATACCTTGTGGTCCCCTCCTTAGCACACTTAGAACTCACTGACACTCCTTGCCACACACTCTTAGTCATTCATTTCCATGCATTTGAAACTAGTGCCCCCTTAGGTTTCCCTGGCACTCCATAACACTCTGTGGCATGCATTGGAACACCCTAGCACCTAACTCATCTTGGCATGTTTCCCTGGCTTCTAATATGCCTTAACACTTCCTAGCATACCTTATCACTCCATCCTTAGCACACGTGGAACTCACTAACACTTCCTGTCACAAAATCTTAATCATTCATTTGCATGCATTATTTTCATCTATTGTTCCCTTGTGTTCCCCTAGCACCCCTTAACACTTCCTAGCATGTGTTTTTGATGGACAAAACACTATATATAGGGAATCTCATCCTCCATTTGTGAACAAGCAAATCTGGTTAAGTAAGTCTATAATAAGAAGTGTGAATATAACCAACCAAGAGAAGGAAACAAAGAGAGAAGATTTTGGTGTTATTTATGGGTTTATTTTCAGGCTAATAGATCCACATGTGCAAAGGAAGGAAGAACTATCTACTACAAAAAAGTTCGAAAATCTTGTTGTTGTCCAAGAAGTCAAATCAAGGAAGAAGATAAGCAAGGTTACACGCCAAATTATAATAAGAGTTCATACCATCCAAGCAAAGAAGATCAAGGCTCAAAATGTTGGTCAACCACATGTTCTAGGGTTTATGCAAGAGGGCCAAGAACTACAAATATGATCCATGGAACTGGAATTTGAAGGATAGTCGAGTTATTGAAGGAAGAAGCCTGATCATTATTGACTGAAGGAAAAATAAGGAAGTTGAATCAAGGAGGCTTGTGACTTGGTCTTGGAGAGGTCATTGAGTCAAGGTTCTAGGCCATGGTCTTGGTATTTGTCAATTGAAGTCTATATAAATAGATCTCGTTTGGTTTTTCCACTCATGTTGGAGAGGTTTTGGTCGTAGATGATCGCATATTCTATGTGTCTCTTGTCTCCTCATTGTTTATGCATTGGTAGATGTTTGATGAAGAATATTGTTTTGAGAACTATTTATTATTGTGGATTAGTCTTGAATGTGTTTGTGTATGAAAAATTGGTTGGGTTTGTAAACTATGAGTAGAGAAGTGTTTGATTGATGCATGATTCCTACAATAAAATGTGTCTATTACTTAAACAATTAATCTAGTGGAAACATGGATATTTGGACAATTATTTTGGAATTTATGCACCTTACGAGTACATCAATTCATATAATGCATAAATATAATGGAAAGTAGTAACGTGTTACATCATAGAAAGGATGTTGATAAAATATGATAGCTTAAGTGTACATGATAGTTTGGAAAGGTGGGGAATAACTCTTATTTAGTCATAGGTAGCCTAATCAATTCCTTTTTTAATATTTAAATGTCCATGATTATTTTGAAAGCAGGTGGGTAGCAATTCTTACTCATGTCATAGATAGCCTAACTAATACTTTTCTCTATCTAGAATGAAACTAGATACAAAACTTTTTTTTATTGTGTGCTTCTTCAATTTTTTTATAATATATCATGTTATAAAAACTTTAAAATAAGCTTCTCACTTTGGTTCTTGCACTTGTGGTCAAATTTGAACCTAGCTTCTAAAAGTAGTGTTATTATGGAGGATACCAACAATATTTTTCACTCCATAAAGGTTTTAACCTATCTTTAGTATTTGATGAGTTTTTTTGGATGATTGTACTTTAAAAATAAAGATGCATATGTAGTTTCTCACTTGCTAATTTAGAATCAATGAAAAAAATCAAAATAATTACTTACATTTATTTGTTGAGTTTACCAAAAATTGATGGAACATGGTGATTACATCAAATGAGTGTGAAATTGAATTTTGAAATTTTATTAATGTCCTCAATGCTTGGAAAATGTAATGGAATCAGATGATAAGTTAACATGTAAGGTATTTAGTGAGACATTGATTCTCTTCTAAGAAAAGAATATCTAAACCAAGTCAATTACCAGGGAGAGAGAGGATTCTGTAGTGTGCAAAGCTTAGTTGTGTGGGGTTTGGGGCTAAGGCATAGTTGCTCCATTTAACTGAAGTAAAATGAGAGGAAATGAGGCAATGCATACTTTGTAAATCTTAGCTATGAGGATTTGGGGTTCAAGGCTTAGTCACTTCACAATTGAAATAAAATGAGATCAAATGAGAAAAGGACTTGCAAATTATTAGTAATATGTAATGAGATTAAAGTGAGTAAACACAAAGGATCTAAATTTGAAGTAGAATCAACCCTTGTGTATGAAAAACCAGTCAAGCATTTTTTTATGGCTGAATTCCCCCTCAAATATACATTTGATTAATGCAAAAGCTTAGAAAACCACATCTATGTAATTGAGGTATCCCTTTTAGATGCACAAACCTTTCCCCTTGGCTTCCCATTGACTTTGAGGTTGTGTTCCCCTACACTCCTATATGCTTAGTAGGGATACTACACTCCAACATGATGGATTCTAAAATATATTGTGATAGGGGGGATAAGGGTTTCGGAAATTCTTGTTGCCACAGGAAAGTCTTGCCATGTTTAGTTCAACAATACAGAAGAAAAATGCTCATGTAGAAGGATTTATGGTGCTTTTTCAATTGTGGGAAATAGAAATGCCATACATTATGGTGC
>APFE031618227.1:46301-60050 GCA_000404065.3 Pinus taeda | reverse complement strand
AATTAAACAATACCATTACGTAGAAACCCTCAGCAAAACCCCTAATAATTCACATTTGAAACATCAAGAAGTTAATATCGTTGATTGGTCATTTGCATCCATCCGCTGTACAAACACATCAGGGCCAACAATGGGAGTGTCACTATCTCAGTCCGAGCCACTCTCAGGAGTAATCAAGGAAAATCATCACTCACTCTTATCAAAATCCAAATCCTAAATGACTCGTAAATGTCAAAAAGAGTTGTATAGGCAAAGGTGAAAAAGCCAAATGTTTAATGACTTCTAGTAAAAAAAGTACAATTTGTCTAAATGGCATACAATGAATGATTGAAAAGAGTCTACAAAATATTCTAGTCTACATTTTAGTAAATATGAATATGCCTTTGAAGAATAATGATAAAATCATCAAGTTATAGTTGGAATTAGCATCTATTATGCCCATCAACGAGGTAGTTGCAATTGAATCCTGAATGATTCACTATTCATTTAGATATAATTCTATCCAAGTATCTATGTCTTTAATGTGTTCTTACTGACAAACATTCTCCCCAAGTAATTAGTTTCCTTTTTACATATAAAAATATTATGAATATTAAAAATGATTCCTATTTATTGCTTGGCAAGTCAACGTGAAGAACCCTAGAACATCATTATTTCCTCAAACGAGAGTAACTACGCACAAGGAGGAACACTTTGATACAACAACTCTTGGATTTGTCATTTGATCTCGTTAGTTTGTGATCTCCAACTCTAATGCAATGACTAAGTTAGCTAAAATGCTATGACTGAGAAGAAGCAACATCAGCAATAGCAGGGTTTAAGAGAAAGTCGAAACCATCCATGAATGATGGTACATGCCTGAAGGTTTTGAGATAGGTGATGGCACAGAAAGGATATAGATTTAGGATCTTGCAAACATTAATATAATATTTGAAAAACTGGCTGTGATATTTCCTAACTTGAGAAATGTTAACTACAGGCAAGCTATTTTCCTGGAAACTATTCCTGTTCACATCGACTGTAATGTCTGCCTGTCCTCTAGATGACACTGAGTAATATTAAACTGTGTGGAAAGGAATGCCCATCTAAAATTACCTGTCCATAAAAAAAAATATCTTGATTGGGTGTACAGTGTCATTGTCCTTTCTTCAAGGTACACATATATTTTGCATCACTAGTCTATGTAGCAAGCATCACCACATCACCACAAAGGCCAATCTAGACCAATTGTATGGTTATCAATCAAAGATAATCATTTTTACCACTTCATGCCAAATATAAGTGTAAGTTAAGTTGATTGTCAGAATGCTTTCATGGGAAATTATAAACTGCAAATTTTCCAGTGTTATATGATATCGTCTATTACTCAATTCAAGCCAATGTTGTGATGAATCCTTGAGTCGGTGTGATCTGGTATTTTGGAGTGAGTATAGATTGGTTACTGAAAGGGATTAGGGTAGGAGCATGGGAAATTAGCTAGCTAAATTTCATATATATGGTTTCTGTTTAGCTAAAATAAACTCCGACGAAGGTCGGAGATATAAAAATATTATTATAGCTGCCCTGTTTTTTAGAATTGTAAGTTGGGAATTTCATTATCAGAACTTAAAATGTTGTTCGAGATAGGGACGAGGTTTAGGATGGTTTCCTCTCTAATCTCTAGGGCACATACTGGAATTTTTATCTTATGTTAAACTGAAGATATAGTCAGTGGATCACAATAGGTGAAGAGAGTTTTCAACTCACAAGAACCACCTTACCAAATTTCTTGAAACTGAAAATTCATTTTAAGGACTTTCAGCTCCACCTTATAAGATCATCTGGACAAAAGAGATGGAAAAAGGAAATCCATAAGGGCTAAGATCATCTGGACAAAAAAGATGGAAAAGGAAATCCATAAGGGCA
The DNA here is from genome assembly GCA_000404065.3 of Pinus taeda. Taxonomy (NCBI): domain Eukaryota; kingdom Viridiplantae; phylum Streptophyta; class Pinopsida; order Pinales; family Pinaceae; genus Pinus; species Pinus taeda. The sequence goes on along the minus strand of APFE031618227.1, from coordinate 58,145 downwards.
TGTACCAGTTTCCTAGAGTTTAACTCTTTAATCTGAAAATTTCCTGACATTTTTTAAGCACTGAATACAATTTCCAGCATATTAACTAGATCTTAGCATTTCTCTAATAATGAATTGGTCATATTGACACCCTCTTTATAGAAGAATGAGGTTGAGAACAAAGTGAAGGAGCTGTTGATAGTAGCTAGTTAGAGTCCCTTTACTGCCTAGCCCTCTTGATGAGAGAGAAGAATGACTCCCACATGTATGTCAATTGTTGGAAATAGAATAAGAAACTCTAAGCCCTATACAACAGAAATAGGTGAGAAAATGCAACATTCAATCTCAACAGAAAGTGAAACTACCTCGTATGAAGGTCCCTTTTCTGCCTAGACATCATGGTAAGGAAAAAAAAGGATGATCCCTTCTGCATTTGTGTCTTATTGGAAATTGAATAAGAAATTTTAGCCCTGTAAAACAGGAAATGGATTGTGTAAAATGCTACCTTAAATCCCAACAAAAAGCCAAAATCAATAGACACTATTTCAGATATTTTTAATTCTACCTTGTAAGATTATCTGGACAAATAATATGGTAAAGCAAATCCATAGGGGTATATGCAGACTTCTTGCCAACATTTTCATTCTTCAATCTGAATATTCCCTGACATTCTTGGGAAGAAGCACTGAATACAATTTACTGCATATTAGCTAACATTTGAAGATGTTTTCTCGGACCAACCCAAAGGTCTTTCCTTGAACTCAGGCATGGAGCACATACTTGAATTAGAGGGTGGCACTTCTCTAATCATATTGACATCCTCATTATACAAGAATGAGATTGAAAACAAAGTAAAGGAACTGTTGAAGATGGAAGTAATAGTACCTAGATAGAGCCCATTTGCCTACCTAACCATCCTATTGAGGAAGAAGGATGATTCCTTTTGTATATATGTCAATTACTATAAATTGAATAAAAAAATACTAAGCCTTATACAACAGAAATGCGGGTGTAAGATGAAACCATTAACAGTTTAACCTCAATATTCAATACAAGAAGGGAATCTGACGCTCTTTCAAGAATATGTCAGGCCTGAAATCAGTGCTGCTTATAGTGAACTGGATGACAGATATTCAGACATAGTATGTAAAGGATAATAAGTTGTGTCAATGATTGAAGAATGGCAAGATGAGGAGCAGATGGACAGATAATGTAAGCGTCAGAATGAACCCTTACTATACAAGGATAGGATTCTCTTGTGCAGAAGGCTATAAAGTTAATTCCAGGGTTCTAAAAAAAAGTCACAGGGTGCCATCAACAAGGAATGTTCCTTTTGCAGGCCTACAACAATCTTTGGTAAAGTTTCTGTTGAAAAGGTATAAAAAAAGAAATTCAAAGATAGGTAGTAAGTGTGAGATCTGCCAAAATGATAAGCATAAAAGTCCATGTGCAGAACAACTACTACCAATTCCATGCTAATGGGTGGAAAAATATTTTTATGGATAGCATAACTTTGGAGGTGATTGGAAGTTCTTTGCAGAGACCCCTGCCAACATGGGAAAATGCAAAGGAAAAGCTTTCCAAATCTGAACCTATTTCGACAGATCATGAAGCTGAACTTGTTTGTCGTTTAAAAAACAAGTATAGATATCCTCCCTGATAAAGAGAGACAGTGCTTTTTAGACTTGGGGGCATTTCCCGAAGGTAGAAGGTTCGGCGTGGGTTCATTATTGGACATTTGGATATATGTCCGGAAGATGACATGGTTGGACGCTTTTGATGTCTCGTTAGAACTTGCGAGTCGAAATCTCATGCATCTCACAGGCTATGGTGAACGGAGTGCAGTCATTAATTATCACTGCGCTTCTGAGCTTTCTTTTTCTCAGCATGATGTAATGCGGGATTTAGCGCCCCATTTGTCAAACCAGGATAGCAACATTCTTTGTAAGAGACTTTTCATGCCTTGCAAGGAGGCCAACATTCCCACAGAATGGCTAAGTGCTGCTCAGTCATCTAGTGCTCAGTTTGTTTTAATTCATACAGGTGCAATGAGAGAGGAAGATTGGGGTCGAATAAATTTTCCTAAAGTGGAAGCTTTGACTTTATTCTTTGACGCAAAGCAATACTGTCTTCCGACATTTTTACAGAGCATGTCAAACCTAAAGGTTTTGATCGTATACAATTATAGCCATTCCGGGCAAGAACAATGATCGATCCAAGATCGATCCCTGGCAGAGCTCGAGGCCATGGTTAACAAAGGCCGTGTCTGTTTGTGTATGCTCTATTTATAGATTAGTGTTGCGCTTTGTAACTAGATTTCAGAGGAAATTTGTGACTGATTAATGATTTAATGAGTTCAGAGGAAGTTTGTGACTGATTAATGATTTAATTCATTGCCATATTCAAATGGATGGTGTGTAATGAGAAATTGGTGGAATCATTTATGTTGTTGCTTCACAGTAGAATATTCATTCTGCCATGAGCAGCGAAGGGAATGTATGGGCAGCTCCATTTTGCTTAACGCCAAGAGAAAGGCAAAACAGATGCTATGGTTGCAATTGAATCTTCCTTTGACTGTAGCAGTTCCGTTCAAATTTTTTTTTTTTTTTTTCACGTTGATTGAAGAGAATGTTTCGTCCAGGCTCTCTGTGCGCACTACATTTGGGCAAGAAATAGTTAATGCACCTAATCCGTCAATGGAGACTTCAATGCCCTTGGATTGCGAAGGTGTCAAGTGACGCGCATACTGATAGAGGAGAAGGTGTGGGTTTTTTCCCCGCGGAAACTGCATTATCAGCTATCCAGTCAAAGAAGGCAACGGTAAGCTTGACGGCAACAAGAATACCTGGAGAGGCTGCATTTCTATCAACAGCGACAATGACTTCTTATTTTGAAACTGCGGTTGATGAAGAGAAACATGGGCGGGGTTTGAACGAGGAGCAACTCACTGTGGTCCAGGTGGAAATGGCTTTTGAGCTTAAAATAATTAGAGTATGAAAGAGGAGGTAAATTAAATTAACAATTTGAGAAGGAAGCCAAAATAAGGGTCCATAGGTCCTAGAGGTTTAACCCGCTCTAATACCATGTGTAAGAACCTGATTCCTATTATTAGAGCCTCAATCTATTATACACTAACAGATCTATTTTACTGTTGATTTGCAAGTAATAAAAGGAGCTTGCTGACCTTCTCACAAAGTTTTAAACATTTAACATCTTATCATTCTATCATAAGCAACATAAATTAAGATGAACATTCCATTGATATCAACTTAACAAGAGTAGTTCATGGAAAAATACTTGTTCCGGCGGTTGATGACGATACCTTTTTCGTATAGCTCCAGCTGAACGCTCCTTCTCACCGACCCAACCGGATTTACCACCCAGCCAACTAGGAAACAAATTCCTAGCCCAGAAAACCTCCATAGGTTCCCTAGCCCTCCGTGCCCAAGTCCAACCAGATATAGTGTGTCCTCAAGAAGAATGTGCAAAACCAGATAACGATACTTTCCTCCTCTCAAACCCAAGAAACCTCCATAGGTTTCCAAGGTTTCCCCAAAATCATAACAAGTCCAAACAATCACAACCAACCCCACAATCCTAAGCAAAACCTCCCCCAAAACTCTCCCCATTTTCTCCCTTCCCCCTTCCCTTTTTATACCCTCCTTCCCTTCTCCATCTCAACCACCTCTCATTAATGTCATTAACTTCTCACCCATCCTTATAGTTGACTTTTGTTCTCCCAAGTAAGCTAGGACTACATTTGGAAATGTGAGATGAATATAAAATTGATAGTTTAATGGGAAAGGATCATGTCTTCTCCCAAGTAAATCTGAAAAGTACATTTGGGAATGTGAAAGCAATATATATATATTGATGATAAGATGGAGAGGACTATGTCTTCTCCCAAGTAAATCTGAAGGTACATTCGGGAATGTGAGATGTAATTACATGGAGAGGACCATGTCTTCTCCTTAGTAAATGTGAGGGTAAATTGGGGAATGTGAGATGTAATTACATGGAGAGGACCATGTCTTCTCCTTAATGAATGTGAGGGTACATTGGGTAATGTGAAATGAATACATATATTATGAAATAATGGAAGGAGACCATATCCTACCTAATATTCAATTTGAAGAAGTAAGTGGGGAATTTGAATAATGGAAATCATGAATATTTATATAAGCCAATATTTTTCATATTTCAAATAATGTAAACATTAACAAATTGTAGGATAATATTTAAAGTGGGCATTACAAATGCATCTTCACATCCACTGATGATGTGCCACCCCATCTACGCTGAGGAGTAAGAATCACCGTATGAAGAATACCTAGCGATAGGTGCAAAAATTTCCTCATAATCGATCCCCTCTATCTGTGAGAAGCCTCGGGCACAAATCTGCCTGTACGTCTCCCACCTCCTGTCACCGTCCTGCTTCACTTTGTAGATCCATCTCGAAAACCCACACTGATTTCCCCTCTGTCTTGTGACAATCTCCCATGATGTTTCTGACAATCAATCATATTGTTCACCATCGCATCTACCCATGCGGGATCCTCCACAACTTCCTCGAAAGAGGATGGCTCAGTCACGACACATTTTCTCACAAGAGCCATGTATCCAGTGTACCGATCAGGTGATTGTCTCTGTCTGCACTGTGTTGTAGGTGGTCGTACAACCTTCTCTGCATCTTGAGTCAGTCGCTCAGCTTCTGTAGTGCGCTTTCACCCTCTGATGGTTGGCGCTGCATGAGTGGTCTCTTCCACTCCATGAACTTCATCTTGTGGCTGATCCAGATCCTAAAGCTCATCCTTAGGAACTAATACTTCCTCATCTGCATGCAAGTGTGGCTCCCTCTCAAGCGAACACTTCATGGCTTTCTCCCCTTGAAATTTGATATCCCGTCGCACAACAATATTGCGACTTTCTGGCAAATACACACAATAGTTGTGGGGTGTATCAGTGTACCCCACAAATATCCCAACCTTTACGGTCGGCTCCAGCTTCTTCCTGGCATCCTTCGTCACATGCATGTAAACAAGAGAACCAAAAATCTTCAAATGGGAAATATCAGGCTTCTTACCAGAATAAGCCTCCTCGGGTGTACTCATGCCAAGTATCTTGTGAGGACAACGATTCTGCACATATACTGCAGTATTGCATGCCTCTAGCCACAAGTGAAGGGGTAGGCCCTGATCATGCAACATCGCCCGTGCAGCACCCATGATCGTTCTGTTCTTCTGCTCAGCAACCCTGTTCTGCTGTGGGTTATGGGGAGCTATTAGCTCTCTTCAAATCCCTTCTGCATTGCAAAAGTCCTTGAACTCGCCAAAGATGAATTCACCATCATTGTTGCTCCTAAGAGCCTTCACCTTCTTCCTCGATTCCTTCTCAACCAATGCTTTGAACTCACATAACTTTGAGTATGTCTCGCTCTTCTTCTGCATGAAAGAGATCCAACACTTTCGAGAGAAATCATCAACAAAGATCACATAGTACTTGTGCTTTGCTGTCGAAGCTACTGAGAAAGGTCCACACACGTTTATGTGAATTCTCTCAAGGATCATCATGGCGTGACTATCCTTCTCGTGAAAGGTGGCTTTCACAAATTTTCCCAAAGTACACCCCTTGCACTAATCCGACTGCACAAGAGTGCCTTTAGGAAGCCCAGTAGAAATCTGTTGTAGTATCTTCAAAGCTCCATGGTGAAGGTGGTCCAATCTCTAGTGCCACAGCTCGCCATCATCCCGGATCACCACTCCTTTTGCCTTGCATGCCATTGCTGCGCAGCCATCTACATGCAATTGATAAAGGTTCTTGACTCGAACCCCTATCTTCTGGGTTTCTCCAGTTGTCTTATTGCGCGGGAAAGCCTTTCCCTCACTGAAGACAACATCATATCCCTTGTCTTCTAACATTGCCACAGAGATAAGGTTCTTCTTCAATCCTGGAACATGCATCACTTCCTTCAATATGAAGGGTTTACCAGAGTCCCTCTCAAAGGAAATGGTACCGATACTGGTCGCACTATATCTACCATCATTGTCCATTTCGATGTGCACTCCAAGATCTTTCTCATCCAGATTAAAAAACAAATCTCGATCTCCTTTCATGTGAAAGATGCACCACTGTCCAAGAACCATATCGATCCCATCACACTTGATACCAAGCATGCAATTAGCGAAAAATCCAGCTCAAACTGTAATGCTAAGGCCTCTCCCGCTGCAGATCCAGTAGCTTGCTTATTTTTCTTCTTCTGCGGACAATTTGTGGCATAATGTCCGTGCTGGTGACAGTGAAAGCACTTCACCTTGGACATGTCCTGCTCTCTTGCCTTTCGCACCGGAATGAGAAGCTTTCTTGTTCTTCCCCTTCTTTGCTTTGGCAGCCAAAGCGCAATTTTCCTCATCAGATGCCTTTGATGAAGATCCGTCCCTGGTATTCCGCCAGATCTCCTCTTGCACAAGATCAAACCAAAGTCTCTCCCATCCTGGAAATTTCTCCCGACCATTGACAAATTCCTGATAGGAATGCCAACTCTTCGAAAGACCAAGGAGAGCCAAGATCACCAATTCCTCATCATCAACAGTCGCCCCCACACTTCCCAGCTCATCCCGGCATTGGGTGAACTTCATGAGATACTTGGGCATACTGTCTCCATTCTCACACTTAATGTTTCTGAGTTTATCCTTGAGCACCAACTTCCTCTGGTTGCTCTTGATTTGGAATAGATCTGTCAACGCTTTCCACATCAAGTATGGAGAAGCCTTTCCATGCAGGCTGGATACAATGTGATCCTTCACGCCTTCCAACAGAATTCTTCGACACTTTGCTGTCTTCTTTTGCCAAGCCTCAACTTCAGCAGCATCAGTAGGCTTTGGGACTTCAGCATCTATGAACTCCTTCAACCCATTGTCATCTAACACCACCTCCATCCTGTCTTTCCATGCAATATAATTCGAGTTGCCTTCAAGGGCATACTCCAATCGCAATCCGTTGAAAGACATTTCAACTTCGACACTAAGAAAACACTGCTACAAATTCGAATCCCACTAACTCAAAACTCAACCGCTTCTGATCTAAAATTCGTGAGAACAAAGTATTTCTCGTACATAGATTGACTGTATGGGCATTCACGGGATATCTCACCTTCCAAAAGAAGGATGAATCCAAGGGCTACCTGTCTCGATTACAGACTCTGCCTGAGGAATAAAATGTAATCACTTTCTGAATAACAGATCTGATGATCAACTTCGCTCTGATACCATGTAGAAATTTGAATAATATAACACTTATTCACAAAGATTATCCTGATTATACACTATTTGCGGAATGCATGCATAATACATAACCTCCTCTACCATTGATCATCAATTTGCGGAATTAAGAAACAATCGCATGCGCACATTGAAACACCAATCACACATATCAACACAGCATGTAACAAGGAAAGCATACAGCTGAAAACCCCCAACTATCTATATATTATAATGATAGAGAACATGTAACAATACATAGTACAATACTTCTCACAAGTACTCAGTACTATCTCCACCTGCTACACACAACCAACTCAGATCTGAAGAAGTCACAGGTTCAAATCTCCTCCATTGTTTGCCTGCCTCTATTGCGCAATCCAAGTTGAGAATAGATCCAGATCCAAGTTCGAATTCCCTTGGCTTGTACTGGGCAATCCTCATTGGCAATCTCAATCAATGATTGTGCAAATCTCATGCACAGCTATAGTCACAACTGATAGTAGTCTCACCCTTTCACCCACCTCTAACGCTTGTCTCCATTGAACTGTCCATGCATTGAGTTAACTGATGTATTCTTTAGTTGATTTATGAGTTAATAATTAGTGAATTAATTAATAATTAATTCACACCACTCATCACTAGTGTATTTGTTAATTAGACTAAGTACAACTAGTTCAACTAAGTCAAACTGAACACAACTCCATCAACTCCTCAATCAACTCCACCAAACTCAATCACTTGAGTTCTAACTAAAGTCCATCATGCAATAGCTCAACTAACCCATAGGAAAAGCGTATTTCCTTCTGACAGTTGCATGTGCCACATCCGTAGCTCAAATTGAAGTGTTGCAAGAGGATAAGATAATGTTTATAGTCCAAATATTATTAAGAGCTAATAATATTTGACTATTCTATTTTTGACTGGCAGTCTAAAAATAGATTTCTCCCATATGTCTAAAAATAGAAGTCCATCTATTTTTACCAACATGACCAATCATCCATAAATAACATCCTGCAACTCATAGACCATGATCCATATGTCTAAAAATAGACTTTGCGCCAAAAATAGCCTATTGGCCCACTTAGTGAAGGCGACTTCTTTTCACTAAGCTCCATCATCTTGTTGCATTTTCAACATGGCTAAGGGAGGAAGAGAGATCAGTGAACAGTGAAGGAAGGAGAAGACCGGAGCTAAGCGAGAACTGGACTCTTCTGTGACTGAGCGAAAGTCCAGGTATGTTTTCTTAGTGCCAATTCTTGCTTCCCTTTCAACCTTTTTGTAGTATGTCGGAGGAGGGGGGGGGGAGATAGGAGTTGTTGAGAGAGGGAGAAGTCCGTGTGAGTCTGCAATCCTCCTTGTTGCGCACAGTAAGGAGGCGGAGGGGTGCAAGATGAGGAACGTAGAGGAAGAGTCTAGCATGGTAAAGAACCACGAAGACCAGAATAAAGATCTGTTGGGGTTCGGTAGGTGTTGGGTACAGGGGAAGCTTGAGGAAGTTAAACAAGTAGTTTGGGAGGCAGATAAGACTATAGAGGGCATATACATGTCTTGCCTAAGGGGAGGGAATCCTGAGAGTAGCCAAACCATTGGGAGAAACTGGAGTGGGGAGGGCAAAATCAGGGATAGGGATACACAAGAGATAGGAATAAGAGTAATTGTGGATAATCTAACCTTTGTTGTTGGTCATCGGAAATAGGTAGCTATAGGGAGCAAGATGGCTTACCCAAGTCGAGGAAGGGGTCGTAGTGGAAGAGGTCGACAAAGCCAGCCAGGACGTAACTCCCCACGACCTCCTCGCCAGCACTTCAGAGGCATAGCCAAAAAACCATGAGGAAAATAGTGCAAAAGGCTGCAAGGGCATATAGCGAAGGAACTGATGCTGACATCCGCAAGCTCATTCAGGAATTGGAAGAAAATATCATGGAAGGAGACTCGGAGCATGAAATGGAGGAATGGGGATATCTCATTCCTAACCTGGGAAACACCAGGGGAAGAATGACTCTATACAAGCAAGCCTTGCACGTATACTGGGTGCTGAAACATTTACTTGCCAAGGCGCTAGAACAAGTAGCAGGTGAAATGGCAGAGCTTGCCCAGGGCATGCCAAACATGAATAAAGAGATGAAAAATATACAAATCATAATGATTATGCACGACAACAAGTTAGAGGAAATCCAACAATAGCTGAAGAAGTTAACTCTAGCAACAAGGGACGCACCTGAGAACGTGGAAGACAACAAAGTTTAGTTCTTGCAATTGTTTAGTATGTTTGTTTTTTAGGATAGTATTCTCTTGTTTTTAGTAGTTTCACGATTGTCTGGAACATGTTTAGCATTTGTTGTTGCGAGGTTTATTTGGCGTGGATCAGTAGACTTATTAATTTTTGCCACTGGATGGCCTATAATAATTTGAGGTGGCCAACCGATTTGGTTTCCGATCTGGGAAGGTTGAGGCCACCAAAACGATGTATATGGTTCAACTTGTTTTTATATAAAATAGAAAATGAAAGGCACTATCGCAGCTTACAAAAAAAAAAAAAAAAAAACTTGATCTTTAAGACGAATGATAGATCTCAATCTCTTGGACTGAAAATAAGTTTGATCTATGTTAGGGGCAATAGATCTTTTCCCTTGATAAATAGATTTGTCCCGTAAGCCAGCAAAAACTTCGTTGTTAAGTTATGGCAATCTTTCTGCAAATATCAACTAGGGGGGATGTGAATAAGCCACCGAAATTGATAGATTACTAGTAGGGTGATTATGGCGGATTACTGAAAAAATAGTTTTTAGATTATTTTCCGATAAATTTTTAAGCTGGCAAGAAAAACAACTCTGATACCATTGTAAGATCTTAAACAATTAAATTTTCAATAGATTTAGCACATTTGAGTGTTCTAATAAAAATGTTTGCAATAAAAAACCACAAACATCAAAGGGATCTGACAATGCAGCTTCTTATTTATATTAATAACTGAAAACAAGATATATGATCATATAATATAAGACATACTGAAGCTGCGACTAATAGCATGTACCACTCAACAATGACTACTCTAAAACACTGAAGCCCACTTGTGAATCCTGGATGGATCCACCACACTAATATCACCGTTAAGTTTTCATTTCAGGATCAATCTAAAACCGTTCATATCAAATTCTTAACAAAACACAATAAAATAGACAAACTCCTATCCCCTTTTATAAGCTTAATACCAAGAACATATTTTGTCCATTTTAACTATATCAAACAAAGGAATATTACAATTAATTTAACTTCAACAGAAAAATAAAAAATTTTAACAGATTTGATTTCGGTGATACAATATGAGTGAAAACCCTTTACATTGACTGCCATGTTTAACCAGTGCAAAGTGAAAAACTAAAACTCAATTTACTTATACTTTTTCCATCCAATTAATATATTTTTATGTTTATGTGGAAGTTCATTGTGCATTGCGTAGAGGTCTTTGTACCACAATGAACTTCCCACAACAAGAACAAAAATATTATTTGAATTTCCACATAAAAATAAAAATAAATATTATTATTAAACAATAATATTATTTTTAAAGACAACTTTGAATAAAATATTATTATTAAACAAGAATATTGTTTTGAAACGAGCTTTAAAATAATAAGGGAGGGAGTGGTTCATCCGTTCTCCCACACAAATAAACATATTCGGCGTAGTAGCCAAGTTTTCAACATCCGTCATGGGGAAGTCTGACAAAACAACACATAATTCGAGAGCCTAAACGATTACCTTAAAAATGGTTTTTCCATTGACCGTTGATATGCATTTCCACAACGGCTATAAATGCACTCCTCTTTAATAGACTATTACCCGCAGTCTTTTTGAACATGGCCACCTAATAGATGTTGGTGTTTCACTTTTAATGGCGAGCCCTGGCCCGGTTAAATTACAGTTTTTGCAAACAAGATGGGTCCCAAGTTTTTTCAATAACGCACCCTCGACGGGCATTCCAATGATCTATCACCTTTTTTTTTTTTTTGACATATATACTATCGAATTCTCGACATAAAGTCTTAGAGAATGCTTTAACTATTAAATTTTTGATGCAAATCACATCGAACGATTACAATAAATTATCAGCCAAAGGATTAGAGGATTGGGTACTATGTTTTACCATGTGAAACCGGTGACCATAAGAGTTTTGAAATACCGAAGTATTATTCATTTAAACTGCATCCCCAAATAAAAATTGTATAAGCAAATTCTGACATAGCACAAAACCTTTAAACGACTGCACTCCTCCCTCCTAGCTGTGTTATAGCTATATTATTATAATGAGAAAATTCAATGCCTTTCTCTGACATTATGGTCACTCGGGACCATAAAAAAATTAAAATGGGCGCATGATCATATAAAAAGTTTTAACTAGACTAGCTAAAATTAAAATGCTTGCATCAAACTATTAAAGTAAATAGTAATCATATATTAGCACATTCACATTAATAAATGTGATGTGATCGATAAATATAGATAAATTTACATGAAACATATATACAACTACATTTTCTAATGTAGTTGATATATCCAATAGATTTATATCAACCACATTAATAATTATTATGGGTTTTTTTTT
>APFE031618227.1:18529-45726 GCA_000404065.3 Pinus taeda | reverse complement strand
TTTATTAATTCAACCATGTTTATTTTAGTATTTTTAATATTTATCTTAGGGTTTGAATACATTGGGTTTATAATATTAATCTCTTTTGTTTATTATTTTTTTTTGTAAATTAGACTAATTCTATTGAGTAAAATATAGTACAATCAAGAGAAACAAGAGACCGGCAGACCGGAAATGATGAAACCATCAACCTCGGTCCCGGAGAAAAAGAGATACAATCTCGGGGCTACATCAAATAACTTGAGAGCAAAGACTGACTTACTGACTTTTACCCCACAGGGGCAGAAACTACAACACAATGTTTTTTCCCTTTCTTTCTATTGACTTTTGTCCAGCTATCATGGGTAGTATGAGCTAAAACAACTTGAAGACTGGAATTCTCTATCTTGGGGGACTCCTTTTCTGATTCAGAAGAGGAAGTCTCATGGGCGCGTTTCTGGGAGATTGTTGTGACAAAGGTGTGCGCCTGAGTATCTGTGGACAGAGCCGTCGGCTGAGGCACCTGGTCCCGTTCTGAATCGCTTTCCTCATCCTCCGAGCTTGGGGGGTCAGAGCTCACTGCTGGCGGCGGAGAACAGGGGGTCCAACGCTTCGGTTTGGATTTTGCGTAGTTGCCCTTTTTTGTTCTTGCAGTCAACGATGGGCAGGAATTCTGCAGGAGCCCTGTTAGGTGACAGTGGCGCCAACGGAAGGCAGTATTTTCGTAATCTAGGATCTGGGTCCAAACAGTGTCATTGATCTTGAGATTGATTAGCTCTGGCAGTCCCTTGCTTAAATCTAGCTCCACACATATTCTAGCATATGTGTAGAGACCTTGTTGTTCCCTACAGGAATCTCCCATTAAAAAGTTGCCCAAGGTATTGCCTATTTGCCTGTATACTGCTGTGTGCCACAGGTGTACTGGAAAATTTGGAAGTCTGATCTAGACAGGGGCTTTAGTGATGACTGCAGAAGCTGAGTCAAAATCTAGGAACCAAGGAGTTAAGAAGAGTCCTGCTGAACCCATGAACCAAGGGCCTTCTTCTAAGGCCTTTTCGTAGTGCTTAGGATTGTCGAACAGAACTATAAAATATCCCTTTACGCAGAAGTAAACCTTGCAATGGTGAGTCCAATTATCATTGATCCAGTCATAAAGATCCTTCGAGTGAGGCCAGAGCCCATTGAATCTGCAGATGATGGCCCTTTCAACGAATTTTTGAATGTCGTCTGCAAGGTCAGAGTGGGAGATCTCAACAGAGGGAACCTCCTCCAACTTGTCAACCAAAAAAGGCTTGGTTTTGGGAGGTTCAGGGGAAATGGGTATCTCAGAGCGGACTGCAGCTTTGTAGGAGTAGGGAGGAGCAGAAGAGGATTGACCTGCAGTTCCACCTCTCAAACAAAGGGAAAACACTAAAGAGCTATTGTTTTTTATGCTGTAAAAAGAGAGAGGAAGAGGATCATTGAGTTGTTTACCTTGGAAAATAAGTCTTTGTAGGGCAGAGGGGATCCCAAGTCAGTGTTCCAGATTTACTTTGAGGTTCTGCACCAGATCTGAAGGGTATACCCATTACAGAATGGTCTTGCCGGAGATTTGTGCGATTTGAACCTGAAAGGGGGCAGAGGAATTTTCAAGAAATTTCTGGAGCAGCACAGGGCCAGAGTCTTTTCGGTCTCCCATCTCTTGATGCATATCCAGATCTGACCTCATATTGGGTCGATCTTCCATTTGCATGTCTAATTCTTCAAACCCTCTGCTCGATCTATCCTCATTGCCACTAGTCTGCTGCCTGGGTTCTGGCGGTTCTCGAATAGTGGCTAGATCGATTAGATCAAGGAGGGATCTGCAAAGTTTGGGCCATTCCATGGAGAGAGGGAGCAGATCTGCATCATGCAGTCCCTCTTCTTTGAATGCGATGACCAAAACAGTGTAAGGACCTTCAGATTCCAACCCTGCCGCGTCCCAGATTTCTTCTCTCCTTTCCCCCGTGCCTTTGCACCGCGCGTTCTAGGTATGGAATGTTATTTGCTCTCCGCATTTCCCATCGAAAACAGGCTTTAAGCAACCGCGCTTCAGATCTACCGCCGCTAAAACCCCTGGAATCTCACGACCAAAAGAAATGGAACAATCATGTAGTCTGTTGATCCACTGAACAAGGAGCAGAGGGTAGGAATGATTTTCTTCTGCAAGAAGAAACTGACAGAGCTCTGGACTGGGTGCAAAGTCACCAAAAACGTCAATGGTAAAAGTTGTTACAGCCTCGATTATCTCACCTCCCTCACCATTACGACTAAATTGCCGACGCCCATGCGCATCCTTTCCGAGTCTTCTTGCAACCGGATAGAAGGGCGCCATAACTTTGTTGAGGGCATCCTGTTGAAGGTAGTGAAATTCATCAATGGCTTCGTCTGGGAGTCCTTGAGGGAGAGCGAGAGCATAGCGTTTGTCGGTTTCCGGCCTGAGAGTTGTTTGTTGATCACCGTCGGGAGAATAACTGCGATTGCAAGAGGAGTCGTGCTTGTCGGCAAGGGTTGCATGCCATGCAAGAGCATTTGCAGCCTGGAGACAAAGCGTTCGCAGCTCCTGGTTTGCTTTCAGTTCTCCCAGCTCGGGAGCTGACCTGCAGACCATTGAAATCTGACTCCATCGTTTGCGAAGCCTGAAGCACAGAGCTGTCTTGCGGATGCCGGTAAACAACGAGGGTTCAAATCCTTTGCTTGCCATCGGTAATTCCCGCTCTCGAAACACTCGCCTCTCGGACCTCCGAAAATCCTCTTTTGTTTATTATTACCCAAAGGATTAATACTAAAATCCCAAGGGATTATGGACCAAAAAGAAGAATATTAAACAAAAGGGATTAATATTATAAACTGAAGGAGCTAATAAACCCAACCATTTAATATTATAAACTCAAGGAATTAGTGAACCCAACAGATAAATATTAAAAACCTAAGGGATCAAGAAGCGCAAGTGATTGATATTACAAACACAAGAGATTAATAAAGATGATCATGGTTGATATTATAAACCCAAGTTAATAATAAACCCAAAGGATTAATACTAAAACCCCAAGGGATTATGAACCCAAGAAAATAATATTAAACCCAAGGGACTAATATTATAAACCCAACATTGGTAAACCCTAATATAAATATTAGAAAGACTAAAATAAACATGGTTTATTTTCATGGTGATACAATCCTTGTCACAATGTGACATTCAACCATGGTTGACCATGGTTGTCTAGATTGACAATGGTTGACCATGATTGATATTATAAACCTAAGGGAATAATAAACCCAAGGGATTGATATTATAAACCTAAAGGAATAATAAAACTAAGGGATTAATACTAAAAACCCAATGGATTATGAACCTAAGGGAATAATATTAAACCCATGGGACTAATATTATAAACCCAACTTTGTTAAACCCAAATATAAACACTACAAACACTAAAATAAACATGGTTTACTTTGATGGTGAAACAATCGTTGTGACAATGCGACATTCTAACATTGTTGACCATGGTTTGCTATGATTGACAATGGTTGACCATGATTGATATTATAAACCAAAAGGAATAATAAAACGAAGGGATTATGAACCCAAGGGAATAATATAAACCCAAGGGACTAATATTATAGACCCAACATTCATAAAACCAAATGTAAATATTATAAAGACAAAAATAAACATGATTTATTTTCATGGTGAGACAATATTTGTCAAAATGGGACATTCAACCATGAGACTAATATGGTAAACCTAAATATAAATATTACAAACACTAAAATAAACATGGTTTATTTTCATGGTGAGATAATCTTTGTCAAAATGTGAAATTAAACCATGGGACTAATATTATAAACTCAACATTGGTAAACCCAAATATAAATACTACAAACACTAAAATAAACATGATTTATTTTGATGGTGAGACATTCCTTGTCACAATGTGACATTCAACCATGGTTGACCATGATTGATATTATAAACCTAAGGGAATAATAAACCCAAGGGATTAATGCTAAAACCCCAAGGGATTGTGAACCCAAGGGAATAATATTAAACCCAAGGGACTAATATTCTAAACCCAACATTCATAAACCCAAATATAAATACTACAAAGACTAAAATAAACATGATTTATTTTCATGGTGAGACAATCCTTGTCACAATGTGACATTCAGCCATGGTTGACAATGGTTGACCATGACTGATATTATAAACCTAAGGGAATAATAAACCCAAGGTATTTACATTATAAAACCAAATGAATAATAAGCCCAAGTGATTAATACTAAAACCCTAAGGGATTATGAACCCAAGGGAATAATATTAAGCCCAAGTGACTAAAATTATAAACCCAACATTTGTAAACCCAAATATAAATATTACAAAGACTAAAA
The DNA here is from genome assembly GCA_000404065.3 of Pinus taeda. Classification (NCBI taxonomy): domain Eukaryota; kingdom Viridiplantae; phylum Streptophyta; class Pinopsida; order Pinales; family Pinaceae; genus Pinus; species Pinus taeda. The sequence goes on along the minus strand of APFE031618227.1, from coordinate 41,337 downwards.
TAAACATGATTTGTTTTCATGGTGAGACAATATTTGTCAAAATGGAACATTCAACCATGAGACTAATATGGTAAGCCCAAATATAAATATTACAAACACTAAAATAAACTTAGTTTATTTTCATGGTGACACAATCTTTGTCAAAATACAACATTCAACCATGGGACTAATATTATAAACCCAACATTGGTAAATCCAAATTTAAATATTACGAACACTAAAATAAACATGATTTATTTTGATGGTGAGACAATCCTTGTCACAATGCGACATTCAACCATGGTTGACCATGATTGATATTATAAACCTAATGGAATAATAAACTCAATGGATTGATATTATAAACCCAAATGAATAATAAACCCAAGAGATTAATACTAAAACCCCAAGGGATTGTGAACCCAAGGGAATAATATTAAACCCAAGGGACTAATTTTATAAACCCAACATTCGTAAACCTAAATATAAATACTACAAAGACTAAACTAAACATGATTTATTTTCATAGTGAGACAATCCTTGTCACAATGTGACATTCAACCATGGCTGACCATGGTTGGCTATGATTGACAATGGTTGACCATGATTGATATTATAAACCTAATGGAATAATAAACCCAAGGGATTGATATTATAAACCCAAATGAATAATAAACTCAAGGGATTGATATTATAAACCTAAGGGAACAATAAACTTAAGGGAACAATAAACCCAAGGGATTTACATTATCAACCCAAATGAATAATAAACCCAAGGGATTAATACTAAAACCCCAAGGGAATAATATTAAGCCCAAGGGACTAATATTATAAACCCAAATATAAATATTACAAAGACTAAAATAAACCTGATTTATTCATGGTGAGACAATCCTTGTGACAATGTGACATTCAACAATGGTTGACCATGATTGATATTATAAACCTAAGGGAATAATAAACCCAAGGGATTGATATTATAAACCCAAATGAATAATAAACCCAAGGGATTAATACTAAAACCCCAAGGGATTATGAACCCAAGGGAATAATACTAAAACCAAGAGACTAATATTATAAGCCCAATATTTATAAACCCAAATATAAATATTACAAAGACGAAAATAAACATGATTTATTTTCATGGGGAGACAATCCTTGTCACAATGTGACATTCAAGCATGGTTGACAATGGTTGGCTATGATTGACAATGGTTTACCATGATCAATATTATAAACCTAAGGGAATAATAAACCCAAGGGAATAATATGAGAAACCCAAAGGAATAATAAAACGAAGGGATTAATACTAAAACCCCAAGGGATTATGAACCCAAGGGAATAATATTAAACCCAAGGGACTAATATTATAAATTAAACATATATAAACCTTAAGATAAATATTATAAACATTAAAATAAACATGATCGACCATCGTTGATTTTCGTATTGAGACAATCCTTATCACAATTCCATGTTGGACCATGGTCGACATCATAATAATCCATGTTTGACTCGGGAATAATAAACCCAAGCGATTGATATTATAAACCCAATGGATTAATACTAAAACCCCAAGGGATTATGAACTTAAGGGAATATTATTAAACAAAAGGGACTAATAATATAAACCCAAGGGAATAATAAACCCAAGGGATTTTTATTATAAACCCAAAGGAATAATAAACCCAAGGGATTAACACTAAAACCTCAAGGGATTATGAATTCAAGGAATTATTAATATTAAAATTTTGAAGAACGAAGAAACCCAAGCATTTGATATTATAAATCTAAGGAATTAATAAACCCAAGGGAAAAATATTAGAAACCCAAGGGATCTAAAATGGCAAGGGATCAATGTTAATAACAGAAGGGATTAATAGGAAGTAATATTAAGGAATTAATATTTTAAACCCAACTTGATCAACCCACATGACTATGAATATTATAAACCTAAGGGATCAATAAACCCTAGGGATTGTTAATATTATGAAAGAAACACGTTAATAAATTGAAGGGATAAACATTGTAAATGTAAGGGATTAACATTAAACCTTAAGACTATTATTTGAACCTTAATATTGGGGATTAATAAATCAAAGGGAATAAATGGTAAACCGAAGGAATTATTAATATTACAAACTTAAAGAAAAAATAAACCTAATCATTTAATATTCTAAATCCACGGAAATAGTAAACTGAACCTAAGCCCTAAATCCATGGCATCAATATTTTAAACATAAACAATGCTATAACACAAAACAATAATAAAAAACATAAACCAAAACCAATATAACAACCACATTGCAAACCATAAAGCATTAAAACAATATAAATCATCATCACACTAATAATAACACATTTATATCACTACATTATAAACAATAAATAAATTTTAAGCCATAAATACATTGATAATACATGAATGTATTAATAGTATAAATCTCAAGAATATTGATATAAACACCTAGAACATGAAAGCCCAACAATAATATTATAAATGCAAACAATATTTTCATTTATGAAAGACGTGAACGAAGTGAAGGGATCCACACAAAAGACCACAACAATCTCAAATGCAAGAGAAAGAAATAAAATAGTAACACTGCCATTGGAGCAAAGCAACATAAATGAAAAAACAACATCTGAATTGCACACATTGGATATAAAGAAGAACAACATAATAGGACATTTTAAGACTAGAGATATACAATTTTGTACATAAAAACAACAATGAGCAAAAAAAAAAAAAAAAAAAAAAATCAATTTAACAAACATTGCAACCACAGAAAGAACATTGAGTCTTAACATATATCTTTTGTTTTCTTTACATCAAATAATTCCAATACAAAATTGAACTTGAAACACTGCATCAAAAGTCATCTATGGAGCGGCCTCTTCCAAAACACGACCAGACTAATGACAAAAGCAACACCAATTCAAATCAACAGGATAATGATCACAATACTTAACACTTTCCAACCAATTCCTTCTTGTTCTCCGCCCAGACTCCCTCTGGTGCACATGTTTGTAGTATTTTACATTTGTTTTTGTTTGATCTAGCTCACAAATATGATCATCAATCAAAGTAGGATGGAACCCATGTTTTCTATCAAACTTGTTCCGAAGATAGGAAAGAAAGCTTATAGCTCCAGCAATATCGCATATCATTATGGAATAATAGATGACATCATTATTGTCCATATCTGCATTTGAAAGACACAAAAAGAAAAGTAAAATCAATAAAGACATACGCAAATAAATAAGCACACACACACACACATGTATGTATATACATAAAACATAACACCCCATTTGTATTTATGTTAAAAAACCTAATGTTATAGTGTTACATGAAAAAAAACAATCTAGTGTTACATGAACCAAATGATATAAAAATTTCTACAAATATAAGCCTCATTTCACAATACAATATAAAAAACTGTGGAAATGGAATAAAATCGTGGCCAATATTCAAAAAATGAATATTGGCCATGGTGATGGCCAATATTCATAACCTCCATTTTTGCATTTCATGATGTAATATGAATCCACAATATTAATATCTATATGAACAAGTTATAAAAATGATTTTGAATGATTGGTTCATATAACTCGTTGTTTATGCTTGAATGGTCTGTTGCAAAGAAAATAACAATAGGCACTTAAAAAAAAATAAGTAAATTGAACAGCATGAAAAATGATGTAAACAACTTTCTCAAATATTATTATGAATATGATGAATTTATTAATCTCATAAATATATGAAAATGATTATTATATTAAAAGTAAATCAAGAGGACAATAAAAGCAATTCAAAAAACATACTATAAAGAAGGTCACAATGTTATTTGTTGTATGTCATAGTGATATGGACTTCAATCGCTCCTCTTCCTTCTTCCTAATTGTAACATCTGTGCTATCTTTCATCTTGGCATAATGTTGAAAAGAGAAAGGTGGTGCAATGCGTAAACCATCTATTGATTTCACTCTTGATATGGTTGTGAAGGTAAGGCTTTGCTGCTCTTTATTCCCGATATCAATTAACGCTCGTTCTAAAGTCAATCCCTGTGACTTGTGGATTGTAAGAGCCCATGCCATCTTCAAAGGAATTTGTCTTCGATTTCCTCTTATCACTGGTGTGATAGGGACAATCTTTGGATTGCTTGCATCAAATGGGACACCAACATACTTATAAAAAACAACAGTTGTGAACATTGGAAGTTGAGGTGGCTTAGAGGTAGGTGGATAAAATATATCCTTAACATAACCAAGTGCACCATTCACCAAGCCAGCTTCAACCCATAAATTACATGCCAACATAACACGTTGACCACGACACAACAAAACTTCACGGTCCAATTGATCATCATCAACACCAGTGATTTCTGAACGCCTTGAATGCTCAACAACACATCGTGCAATTGGAGAATTTAATGATATAAAATATGCCTATTATGGAAGGAGACCAAATTATTTGTTGGAAACATGTGAACTGCTGCATTAAATAAATCTCTTTCTCGAGGATGCAAGCTCATATCAGCCTGTGACATAAGAAACTCCCAATCTTCAAGAACAGGTTTTACATTTCTTATGTTATTGAGGACTCTACGAAAACAAGATTGTTTCTCATTATTCCCTTGTTGGCAAAAGATTGTGTCAAGAGTAACAACAATGTTGAAAATGTTCCATAAGACTTTCCCTGATGTATTACCTGCATACAAAGGCTTATCTCTCACAGGAGGCAGTTAGCCAAGGTCATCCACAAGGATGATGGATCTTCCACCAAAAGGACAATTCTTTTTCTATGGAAATGCTTCTCGTAATCAAGCATCTATTTGCATAAACAACCTTGATCCTATAAAGCTCATTTCATCAATCAATATATATCTAACATGTCACATTTCTTCTTGGAATACTGCAAGTGACTTCTCCTGTAGTGGCTGCGTATCTTTAATTGGAATTTTCAGAGTGAAGCGTATTATTTTTGCATGTATATTAAAAGAAGTTATTCCTATTGGGGCAAGAAGAAGAAAAGGGCTTCTTCCATTACTTGACGAATTAGAAAGAGCTTCAAAAATACAATGGATAAGGAAAGACTTCCCATTCCTCACAGTGCCCTAAATAATCATAAGAAGAGCTTCACAAATCTCATATTCAACAAAGTGCCTTAAGACAATTTCAAAAGCAAGTCATTGTTTTTCCAACAAAGAATCTGGAGATGCAAATGTTCTATTTGAAAGGTCAACAATATCACCCCTTGATTTTGCATTCCTTATAAAATCAATAGCTTCTTCTGTAACATCATCAGAAATAGTTGTACTTTCCCAGTCAAAGGATATATCAAAGTCCCTTCGACCAAGGGTGTGAAGATCATAAACATTCACATCATTTGGTGGAACCAAGCGAGAGAAAATATGACATTCTCGAAAATCATCTTCAAGATTCATTTCCTGGTTAGAAAAATCACCATCGTCTTCATCTTCAATATTGTCTATAATTGTTGGATTTTGATCAACATGCCATACTCGATATCAAAAATTCCTCCAATTTCAATAATAATTTTAGCTGAAAGGCCAATTTATGTAGGAATGTCGTGAAATGGCTTGTACAAGAGCAATTATGTCCAACAAAAGGTTCAAATTCCTCTAAAGCCTCACCAAGAATAGAATAAAACCATGGCCAAACTCAAACAATAGCATGAACATCTCTAGGCTTCCATAGATCTTGTTTATGCTTGCTATCAAATGTCCAAGATCTTGTTGTTTCTATCAAAGATAGATGTTCAAGGAAAAAAGGTCTCTTCTGATAATGTTGAACAAAAGTATTCTCAAATGAACATTGCAAGCCATCCCCTGAGATTTTCCTAAAAACGTTTCTTCCAACATTTAAGGAAACAAATTTCCGACCACAAACAACAAGAGGTAGCTTAAGCAACATATGGCATGTTTCTTGTGCTCGAATGTCAAGGTCAACAATCATTTCTGCAAGAAACTTTCAATATGCACATAAAGCATGATCCTTAGAGCCAATAGAATTTGAAATTCTAGTTAACATATGATGATAACTTTCAGACCTTTTTTTTGCTTTTGATGCATACTTAGCAATATATTTCAAGACAGCATAGCGAGAAAGCACTGGCTGGAAATCAACATTTGCATGCCACATTGTTAGAAGGTCAATGTTATGTACATTAAGCCTATCATCATTTCTTGTTGGCTCATATTTTTTTCTTCCTTGATCATCTATGGACAATCTTGATTCATCACAAAGATCCCATGGAGCATTGTACCGACATGTTAGAATAGTGCCCTTTTTGCACAAACAAGAATCTACAGTACACTTTGTGTGCCTTTGGACACAGTTTAACAATTCTTCGTAATCATTATGAGGATTATAAGAGAAAACCTGACTAGTATTCAATAGGCAAGGGTCATCACTGAGGCTTCGTGGAACCATTATGTTGCGACAATGTATGTCACGTGAATTCCATGCAGTTACATATTTGTCGAAGAATATCTTTGCAAGTTGTACATCAGAACTATTTGATCAATCAAGTATTTCCATGTCAAGAGAGCCTTCCAACCATAGGAAACCATGGATATGTGCTAAACCTCTATGTTTCCACTCATATCTGAAAAAAATGAAGATATAGTTACTACAAACAATATAAATAGAATAATAATAAAAGTTGAAAAAGTATAGAAAAAAAATTCAACAACACAAACCTATACTAGAAGTCTTTAGCTTTAAGATATTTTTGGATAACTTCCTCTCGGAAAATATTGAATCTATGGTGCATAAATGTTGCAACAATATGAGGGTACTGGATAACATTCTCAATTTTCATATGATGCTCATTTAAAGAACGAGAATGTGAATGTATGGGCATGAGGTTATGCAACTATGGCCACTTTGTGTCAGATGCATTCAAATTAAAAAATAAATATGGACATCCTAACGGAGTAATCATGTCTGTCAATTCAGCTCGACACGTAGTCCAGTTGTTATAGCTCCAAATATCACCCTTGGTATTTGTGATGCTTGGTTTATAGCTTAGGGCAACCCCTCCTTCCAGACTTGGTCCATATATTGTAAAAATAGTGTTTTACTCCCTGTACGCTACTTTGCCCTGTGGTAAAAGCATGTACACGCGAGTTAGTCAATACCCAACCCGCATATATGTGTTAAAACACTTAAAAAAAATAATTTTCCTTAACTATGGGTGGAGTTCATGAGTTTTACCTGTTGATTACCTCCTAGTACCCGTGGCCCAACTGTTTCCCAACTAAAAAACTAATTGGGAGAAGTATAAATAGACTTCTATGGAAAGGCCTTAAGGAGGAGAAGAGATAGAGTTATTGTACTGAGATTATCCCCTAACTGAGTCTGAAGTATCCCTGTGCTTCAAGCACTTTCCCAAGTTCAGGAAACCCTTGTTTCCTTGAGTGTTGATATTCTCCCACTTCTTGAGATATCATGTTATTGGTTATGGAAGGAGGTTGTTGAAGACTGGGACTGGACGAATCTAGAGGACAGTTCCGCTTGGAGCCGGAAGAAGAAGACTCAGGTGAATTCTCTCCATGTTGGTTATAGTTTTCTACAATAAAAAGAAACATTGTCTTGTTCCTGAGATTGACCTTGTTTATGCATCGGATGTTGTTGTAATTCATGTATGAATGTCATTTTGATGTATAACTAATCATCTTACTTATATGATATAAACTTGATTTCATTAAAATGCTTTATCTATATGCTGTTATGTATGTTCGGATTGGTTGATTTGCAGATTTGAAGATCATCAGGAGTTGTAGAGGGTTTGAACCCTACTGGAACTACCCAAACGAAGGACATCCGGTTATGTTCATCCTTTCATAGTTTGTTTATTTAAGCATGCTGCCTGAGTTGTATGCATGTTTCTTGCTATAGATTGCTCTTGCTCTGTTGGGGTTCTAACCCAAAGCCCTAGGTACTTATTCCCGTAACACCAGTATGCCCTTGTACCTCCCAGAGAAGAACCAAACCACAGAAGATGCTCAACCAACTTATTATCTGGTAAATCAAATAGTTGGTGACACAACTCTTCAATTGTTGTAGGTGAGTTATCATGTAAATGTTTCTTTACAAAAACTATAGCAGTTTCTTGGCTCCGATGCCGCATTATCATGTTCAATAGGTAATATCGAAATCGAGGATGGCTTCCAAATCTCTGATCATAGTACCTAAAAAGATGAAATGCATACTCATGAAGTTCAACACTACAAATACATGGTTGCAACCAATCAACTGATCCAAATTTAAACAGGAATGCAACAAATTACAGAGATAACCATAAACACAGATATGCAATGGAAATAACACTTCATTTCATTAATGTAAAATACTAAAATATGCTTACAAACAGTAATGGAAATAAACCAGCTAGGGTGATGGTAGCCTAATCTCTGAGAAAGATGTGGCGGCTACATGCTTCTGAACTGTCTTACAATGAGGCTCGAAGGCCTATTTATTGTTGAGAAACAATGGAAAACCCTAAACATCCAAAAACCTAACCCTAGAAGATGAAACGCCAAACTGTGGGCCCCATTTTGGTATGGTACATCAACTTCCTGGGGTCGTAACTTTTACATATGATCTCCGTTTGATGTGCACAATATCTCATTAGAAAGATTTATTCGAGAAATAAAACTTTGTGAAGAACAACATCAATCCATGGACCCATGTTGCTCCTAGTTTTCCCAAAAATGTCGTTTAGGGCCTCAAAACGACTCCGGAAGTTCAGGACCTGAAAAACTACTAAAAATAGTAAGTTGTGCTACAATTAAGGAAACTGAAAATGCTGAGAGAAAAAATGGTGGGGGTCCAAGTGGACTTGGTAGGTGGCCACCAATGTCCACCTGGATCATTCCTCCCCCCTTAGGAAGCAATGGTCCCCATTGCGTTGAGTTCCTCCATGAGATGAGGAAAATTCTACTGAACTTGGTCTCTGGTGAGCCACTTGCCCTGGTGAAGGAGTTGGCCTGCTTTAACAACTCGATACAGTTGGATATTCTGTTGGAGAGTGTTCTTGATCTGTGTGTCCATGATCTGATCAGTTGCAGCTTATTCCATGCAATTTGGATTTAATTCTGTGGGTGTGAGTTGTTATACAATGTAGGATGTGTCTAGTAATGGTGGAAAGTATGGCCAAACGCGGTCCACATTGAACACTGGGTGCAGGCCAAGGAATGGGGGAATGTTGAGCTCAAATGCATTATCTCCCATAGCCTTAGTAATGGTGTAAGGACCATATCGGAGTTGTCTCAGTTTCCGATAGACTCCAGTAAGGCGTTCCTTTTGCAAATGCGACCATACTTTGTCGCCCACCTGAAACTTGTGTGGCATGGCCACATCAATGGGGCATAGTGCCTAGAATCCCAAGCCCACCTGAAAATGGTTGTGGCCAATCGAGCTATGAAGAGCTCAGTTGTAGTTGTGTTGAACATAGGGGAGGCTCTCGTCCCATGTGCGTAGATGCTTTGAGTTGTACATGCGCAGAATGTATATAATCATCCCGTTGACAACCTCTGTCTGGCCATCAGTTTGAGGATGGAAGGCTGTGGACTTAGTGAATTTGGTGTCCAGCATTGATTAGAGACTGGACCAAAATGTACTAAGGAACTGACTGTCTCGATTTGAGATGATAGACTGTGGGATCCCAAAGTGCACCCACACTCGTTCAAAGAAGAGTTTAGTAGTGGTTTCTACCGTGATATTCTTATTGCATGCCACCATAATGGCCATCTTTGAGAACCTATCAATGGTCACCACAAAAACATAGTCGTTTCCATGCTTAGTGGAAGGAAGGCCTGACATGTAATCCATGGAGATGGATTCCCAAGGTCGACTAGGGGTAGGTAGTGGGTTATAGAGGCCTTGCTTCTTGATGGTTGGTTTGGCAATGGTGCAGGCAATACATGATCTGATGTACTTCCTGACATCCTATCGAAGATTTGGCCAATAGAAATACTTTTGTAGTACTACCACCGTTTTCTCAACCCCAAAATTCCCAGCGGCCTGTCTATAGTGTGCTTCCCAAATCATCTTGGCATGCTCGCTTGAAGGAACACAAAGGTGACCCAGGTGGCATAACAGGGCATCTTAGAGGTGAAAATTTGGAACATGTTGACCATCCAAGAGTGTCTAGTATGTATGGCCGAATTTTGGGTCACTTTTGTAGAGAAGTGGCCAATCAAAAGTCTCATGCTCACAAGAGTTGAGCACAGTGGTTAATGCCATGATCGGTGGTTGACTGAGGCAATCTGCAACATTATTGGTGCTACCCTTCTTATTCTTGATATTCAAATGGAACTGTTGCAGGTATGTAGACCACTTCTGATGGTGATCATTCTGCAATTTCCCTTTGGTCTGTATGAACTGCAGAGGTCGGTGGTTTATGTGGATGACTATTTCCTTCCCCAAAATGTAATGCTTCCATTGTCGACAGGCCTGCACAGTGGAATACATCTCTTTGTCATAAGTGGGATACTTTCGGACTGTGTCTAAAAGTGTCTCACTGTGATATGCCACTGGATGCCTGTGTTGAGTAAGGACTACCCCAACAGCATAGTCAAAGGCATCTGTCTTGACCTAAAATGGTTGTTGCAAATCTGGTAATGCAAGCACTGGTGCCATGCAGAGGCGATCTTTCAACTTTGTGAATGCATTTTGTTGAGATTCAGACCAAAAGAATTTTGCTTTCGCTCCTCCCTTGGTGACTTGACTCAAGGTCCAAGTGGTATGAGAAAACCCCAACACAAACCTACGGTAGAAGTTGGCAAGACCTAGAAAGCTACAGAGCTCTATCAGAGTGGTTGGAGATGGCCAATCCCAAATGACTTGGATCTTGGCTGGATCCACATGCAACCCCTATTCATCAATAATGTATCCTAGATACTGAACCTGGGTCATGCCAAAAGTACATTTCTCCAAATTGGCACATAGCTTGTGTTGCCGCAGTGTTTGGAGAACCTGTCGGATGTGGTGGAGGTGCTCTTCCCAACTTTGGTTGAAGATTAGAATGTCATCCAAATATACCACTACAAATGAGTTGGTGAATGGCCGCAAGATGTCATCCATTAACCTCATGAAGGTTGCAAGAGCATTCTTCAATCCGAAAGGCATAACCAACCATTCGAAAAGGCACTCCTTGGCTTTGAAGGTAGTCTTCCACACATCGGAGGGTTTGATTGGTACCTGGTGATATCCTGACTTCAGATCGATCTTATGGAAATATTTTGCCCCCTTTAGTTGGTATAGGAGGTCATCAATCCGCGGGATCGGGTACCTATTACAGACAGTGATCTTGTTCAGTGCCTGATAGTCAATATGGAGTCTCCAAGTCCCATCCTTCTTCTATACCAACACGATCAGGCTCCCACAAGGTGATGAACTTGGACAGATGTGACCTTTCTGCAGCAGCTCCTGAATCTGCCTCTTGATTTCATCGTTCTCTAGAATGGAGCGCTAATAGATTGGTCCATTGGGTAGTGGCACACCTGGGGTTAGATCGATGGAGTGCTTGACTTGACAGTGCAGAGGAACCCCTGTGGGGGAGGTGAAGATGTCCTTGTACTCCTCCATGTCCTTGTCCATCTGAAGTTCTCCTGCGGAGGGGCCCTGTCTGGAGGTCGTGGCCACCATCTTCTTCTTTCCTTGAGGGCGTATCATCAGGAAAATAAATTTCCTGGTTTTGGAAATGAGCTATTACTGCATTGTTTTGCAGTAACCAAAGAGTTGGCGGTAGGCGGTGCTACCTCCGGTATCTTGTACAACTTATTTCCCAATGTAACAATAACAACACGGGGCCGTGATTCATACACAGCATGTCGCTTCCACAAGCATGGTTGTCCTAATAGTACCTCACAAACTTCAAGGGGAGCAATGTCACACAATACCTCATCCGTGAAGGGCTTAATGTTGTATGGAAGGCGACACTGCTGGCTCATGCAAAGATCCTGTCCTTGGTGAAGCCACCCAATGGTGTACGGTTGTGGATGTGCTGTGGTCAGTAGGCCTAACCGCTTCACGAGCTCTGCCGAAATGAGGTTCTTTTGGCTCCAGCTATCGATAATGAACTGTAGCGAGGATCCCTTTACCCACATCTAGGAGTGGAAGACACGCTCCTCCTCCTCTGGATCTTCGGGTTCCTCCTTCTATATCTTTGTGGTGGAAACGGTGGCGTTGGGCTCTACATCGATAATCTACTTCCCTTTGTCATTCCCCTTGTTGGGTTCTGACTCAGAGTCGGAACATGCATCTGATTCTGAAACCTTTATCTCAGCGACCAATAACTGCTTGGCGCGACACTCACTTGTGTTGTGAGTGGAGCTCTTATGGAACTCACACCATTTTCCCATGTCCTTTTTCGGCTTCACAGCGTTGTTCTTTTCTTGCAGCTTTGGCGGGTTGTCTTGGGCTACCTTGCCTTGGCTTTGTCCTTTGTTATGTGGTTTAGGGGCACCTTTCCCTTGCTTCAGATTCGTAGATCCAAAGTCTCACTTCTTCTATTTAAACTTTTGCTCGACCTTGACGGCATATCGGTATGTTTTGTCGAGCGAGGAGATGTTCAGGAATTTTATTTCTTCCTGGATGTACTTGTACAGACAACCATGGTATTTTAGTATCAATTTCTGCTCTGAATCCTTGATACCCATCTTTGTGTAAAGGGTATGGAAAAGATTGGTAAACTCTGGCACGTCTTGGTCCCTTCCCTGCCACAATGTGGTCCACTTTATGTATTAATCCTCATAACTTCCGACAGGGTAGTACTGCTCCTTGATGGCATCCTAGAATGAATTCTAGGTGGGTGCGGCTGAAAAATAGTGAGCTGGTATTTTCATCCTTTTGCTCGCAGTAGGTTTCCCACCAGTCCTTGACGTGGGGGGCTGCTTTGAGAAGAGCGAAAACAATCTTTTCCCTACTCGAAAATTCATGAACAGAAAAATAACCCTCTAGCAGATTTAACCATTTATCTATGGCATCTGTATCTATCTGACCCTCGAATATGGGGATTTCAAAATTAACTTATACCTTGAAAGGTGTGGCATTTCCAAAGTAGCTGCTGGAAGCCGATGCGTTGCTTCTAGGTAACCGCTGAAGGATCTAGGCAAAGCTATCCATCATAGCATTCCTTTGTCGCTCGAGGGCTTCTTCGAGCAAGATTTTGATAGGATCTCCTGCCCCCTCGTCTTTCTTCTCATTCGCCATGAGAGGTCGTCGGGATTTGCGAGGCTGGTCTTGTAAAGGTTCGACCAGTTCAAGCCCCAACTCCTTATATCCCAACCTCGTTGGGGACATGCAAAGAAAAACATAGAAATAGCAGACTGCTCTGATACCACTGATCCGGATTTAAACAGGAATGCAACAAATTACAGAGATAACCATAAACACAGATATGCAGTGGAAATAATACTTCATTTCATTAATGTAAAATATTGAAATATGCTTACAAACAGTAATGGAAATAAACCAGCTAAGGCGATGATAGCTTATCTCTAAGAAGAGATGTGGCGGCTACACGCGTCTGAACTATCTTACAATGAGACTCGAAGACCTATTTATTGTTGAGAAACAATGGAATACCCTATCTCGTTAGAAAGATCTATACGAGAACTACAACTTTGGGAAGAGCAACATCGGTCCATGGACCCCATGTTGCTCCCAGTTTTCCCAAAAAATGTTGTTTAGGACCTCAAAATGGCTCCGGAAGTTCAGGACCTAAAAACTGCTAAAAATAGTAAGTTGTGCTATAATTAAGGAAACTGAAAATGCTGAGAGAAAAAATGGTGGGGGTCCAAGTGGACTTGGCAGGTGGCCACCAATGTCCACTTGGACCATTAGCATCGCTCGTCGGGAACAATGTTGGGAATACCATATCTAATAACCCCTTTGTATTATATTCATTCACTGGAGAGGTTCCAATACTGGGCCAATCCATGTCTTGGACATGTGAAGAATCAACATTATCAAGAAATGCTCTAATTTCTTCCACTTCTCTTCGTTTGCTTGGTAGACAACAAAAGAAGAAGGATGAGAGGGAAAATGCTCAGCAGGAAACCCTTCATTATTAGTTTCATTGATCTCATATTCTTCAATATCACAATCAACAAATTTGAGCCTGGAGGAGACATATGTTAATCTTTCGGGTAGAGCATTCATTGAATCATAATCAATTACAACATCTCGATAATATTGATCATGTTGGATTTTGAAAAGTAATGTAACCATCACTCGAGATATTTTGACATAACATTCATAATATTTAGCTTGAGTGGCATGTCTTCTCACAATTAAAAAGTCAATATCTTCAACATGTCGGGGAAGACTCTATACAATTGTAGAAATATCTTGAGGAAAGCTAATTGTATGTCCAATATACTTATATTGCCCACCTCCAACATGTGTCACTTGCAAAATAGGATTCACACGTGCTATTATTATTTCTTCAACTTGAGTAAGAACTCTTAAAATATGAGGTTTCTTACCAGGATCCATGTTATTATATCGACAAAAACGATGGGCTCCTCTTTCACTCTTACATTGTCTGCAAACAAGTCGTTTAGAATGTCTCACAACATGGATTCCGGGATATGATTCTTATATTTACAAAGTTTTGTTTACTAAAATTATGTTATTTTATTCTCTTGGAATAGGATACAAATGAAGATGAAGCATGTCATTAAATTACAGTTTTTGCGAAGAAGTGAGTCCCAAACAAGATGGGTCCCAAATAACGCACGCTCGACGGGCATTCTAATGATCTATCAATTTTTGGTTTTTTTACATATATACTATCGAATTTTCGCCATAAAGTCTTAGAGAATGCTTTAACTATTAAATTTTCGATGCAAATCACATCGAACGATTACAATAAATTATCAGCCAAAGGATTAGAGGATTGGGTACCATAACAGTTTTGAAATACCGAAGTATTATTCATTTAAACTTCAAACCAGCATCCCCAAATAAAAATTGTATAAGCAAATTCTGACATAGCACAAAACCCTAAAACAATTGCACTCCTCCCTCCTAGCTGTGTTATAGCTATATTATTACAATGAGAAAATTCAATGCCTTTCTCAGACATTATGGTCACTCGGGACCATCCAAAATTTAAAATGGCCGCATGAACTGTAAAAGTAGATAGTAATCATATAAAATGTTTTAACTAGGCACCCTAAAAACTAAAATGGTTGCATCAATGACCAAAAAAAAGCAGACAGTAATCATATAAAGGCAGATAGTAATCATATAAAATGTTTAAAATGGGCATGCTAAAAATTTAAATGGCTGCATCAACGGCCAAAAAAAAAGAGTAACGGTATAAAATGTTTTTGATTTTCAGTAGAACTGGGTGAAGGTGATGTTTAGCTATATGTATCTCACAGAATTCATGTATTTCTCAGACATTATGGGCACTCATATAGCGTTAACAAAAATAAGTGATAAAGTCAGACAGGTTGGGTGCAAAACTATAAATGTGATAGCCGGAATTTATGGGAGCCCTGCCCCTTATACATCAATGTGCGTGCATTGAATCATATAAGCTTGTGTAAATAAATTGCATTATTATCAATGAAGCGCAAATAAATTGTATTATTATCCATGAAGCGCTGAACTACTGAACTAACCATTTAAGAAGTGAAAAGTTTTGGCAACTGTAAGCAGAAATTATAACAATTTTAAAACATTTCAAATTGAGGGGATGAAATTGAATTGCATAAGTCTATGCAAATAGCTTTATTATTTATCGGTGAATTGTTGAACAAAGCATTTAAAAAGTGGAACGGTGTAACAATGATAAACATAATGATATAGATGGGATGAAATCTTGTAAAAGGATGCAATATTATAAAGTTTGATGTTTCATCTCTATAGTTGGGTACAACCCTGTAATTTTATGAAGTATCTTAGTTTTAAATGGCTATGGGAGGTGGATAACTATATATTTTTTATTGTAAATTATCAGTTGAAAGCTAAGTCACTTAACACGGGGATCCGGGATATGTAGGATTCGAGATTCGTGGTGTCGGATTCAGACACGTTGACCCCCGGAACAGGGCACGTAGGATTTGTTATATATATATATATATATATATATAATATATATAATTAAAAATAGATATTTCTTACACAAATTTTAATTAATGATACAAATTTATTGATTTCAAACATAGATCTTCATCTATAGCTATTAGCATGCATAGTACATACAAAATTCAAATAAATGTCAGTGGTACTGGTCACATAAATGATAAATCTATTAAAAATTCAAATCATGATTCATAATTCATAACTGAAAGACAACTTACAACTACAAGATAGTAAGATAAACACACTGACAACTGTAGTTTTCTCATTAAGTCATCAAATCAAAATGTGCTACATAGGTAGTGTTGGTGCAATGCCAATGGCAAATAGAAATAGAAAATATAAAACAACTACAGGTATACAAGCCTCAAGGCATCAATCAGCATCAAAATCAGCATCACTGTCCTCATCATCATGGTCCCCATTGCTCTCCTCTGCATCCTCCTCCTCCCTTGTATCCATAGTCGCCTCTACATCTGCTGGTGTGGAGGTTGACCCCTCTAAGTCATCAAATCTAACAGGCTCTAGCACTGGATCATTGAGATCCATGTTGGCCAATGCCAACTCAACAGTGCTGTCCAGACCCATATCATCAAGAAGGACATCCCACAACTTTGTCTTTCCTTTCAACCACTCTTCCCTCTACCTGTAAATAAGTCTAAGGTTGGTGTGCACATACACCATTGTCTCTGCCTTGGACTGCTCAAGCTTGCTCTTCTTCACACTATACAAATTCCCATATGTGCTCCAATTCCTCTCGCAACAAGAGAATGAAGTCACCTAAGAGAGGAGCCTCATGGCGAACTGCTGAAGAGGAGGGCTTGTTGCCCCGTGATTTTACCACCAAGAATAGGGCTTCTTAACCCCCCTGTCTCTAATCACATCATAACCTCCAAATCGACCACTGCCAATGGAAAACTTTGCAAAGGCATCCTCCACCTTAGCAAGCAATGCACTATCCTGATAAATCCCCCCGAATGCCTCTTTCCTCCCCTGTGAGATTTCACCATCCATGTGAGGAGGGAATCTGCAGGAAGGTCCACCATTTAGCCACTCATGGCTGTAGTATTTGGGGTTCAATGAGTGAGCCAAACAATGTAAAGGTGTACACTTCTTGTCCCATCTGCTGACAAGAATATCATGTATGGTATCGCAGAAGGCCTCTGGTGATGTCTCATACTCGGGGCACTCACTCTATAGAATAATTCTCCTCACAGACTCAATCATGGAATCCCATCCCTCATAAACCTCTCCTAGGATGGGTTTGTCTATATCTGCAACTCGAAGCAAAGAAATAATAGGGTCCATGATCCGAATAATTAGATCTACCCTCTCCCACCAAGCATCATCTAGCACTATGTCCTTCACTCTTTTAGAGGCTACATGATCTGTCTTTCTCCGAAAAGACAAAAACTCAGAAATAACCATGGACCCAAGAGCGGTCTTGACCTCCCTCAACCTCTTCAACATCATGAATGAAGATGCAAACCATGTATCAGCAATCTTCAACAATGATAGATTGTTGTACTCCTTGTATATAGTGAAGGCATTTGTATGATTTTGCACAAAGTTACGGATATGTCTTGCATCTTCAATAATGCTTCCAATCCAAATCACATCAGAAGCAATGGATTTCAATGCTAAGTTCAATGAATGGACAATGCAAGGTGTCCAAAACACTTGTGGATATTTAGCTTCTACAATCATGCCAACAGCCTTGCAAACAGGTGCATTATCTATAATGATTTGCACACAAGAATCAACACCTACATCTTCAACAACTTTAATAAATAACTCACCCATAAATTGTGCATCCTTGTATTCGCCAAGTGTATCCACTACTTTTATGAAAACTGGACCACTCAAGGAAGACACAATGAAGTTGATGATTGGGTGTCGTGCTAGATCTATCCATCCATTAGAAACAATTCTAACCCCAGATGTTGGCCATGATGCTACAATAGGCTCAAGCATTTTTTGCATCTCTTTTTTTGCCTTCATCAACAATATGGTTCTCAGCTTCTCTGACCCAGGAGGCACATACCCTGTTGGAGCCCCTTGAGTTAGAGCTCGGCACATCTCAATAAATAAAGGTGAACGTGCAACATTAAATGATATGAAATTTTGATAGAAGAAGAAGGCAATGGTGAGATCAAGCTCTTCCCGTCTCTCTTTTTGGAAAATCTTATCCATTGGACCAAGTGCTCTTCTTTTTGATGCTTGTCCCCCAGTAGAAGTAGTCTTCTCAAATGGAAATTTGGTGGTGGCTTTCCTCAAAAATGTAAGGGGGTCTTCATTCTTGGGTTTTTTTTTTTTATTTTGAAGCCACATTTTCCATACCAACATTGGCCTCCTTTTCCAATTCTTTTCTCTTTTGTGAAGTAATAGCTCTACAAGCTCCAATCCCACAAACAGGTAAAGCCAACAAATGTGATTTCACACGGTAATATGTGCTTTTGAAAGAAATATTACAAAAGTTACATTTCCATTGCACATTGCCTCCTCCCTTTCCCTTGTTGTTTGGCCCATCCTCTCTTGTGACATATTTCCACAATGGATATTTATCATTGTCTTTAGGTCCTCTTCCTTCAACATTGCTTGCAGCAGACTCTGATGATATTGGGGGAGGAGGGACTTCTCTACCCATGACATTCTTGCCCTTCCTTTGCCCCCTAACTGCTACCTTTGATTGAGCCATGAATACTGTAAAAGAAATGAACAAAGCATGCACAAATTTGTAAACAAAAAATCATATACAAACTGCTATAAGAAATGCAAAAAAATGGAGGTGAAATGCACTTACCTGGTGGTTGATTCTCCTTGTTGAATGCTCTACTCCCTTAAGTCCTTGCTGCAAACCCTTCTCCACTTGCCAACAGCTCACAAAACACTTGCCAAATGAAAATATGTGTGGTTGTATGGAGAAAACACACCCTTTTCATACCTACGCAGGTCGCTTTTTGGGCCTAGCGAGTCATGGAAATAGGACACGACTCCTAAAATCATGACACGCAGATGAAAATCATGACATGACCTCGGATTCGACGAGTCATGAAAGGACACGACGTGTCATTGGATTTGGACACGAATCTGGATAGAATCGCATCGGATTCACTGGATTCGGGATTCGAGGGGCCTCTAGGGCAAATCCGGTTTCATAAGTTCAAAGTATAGTTACTAAGTTTGAATTTGAATTCGGATAATATATATGATAAAAATTCGAATGATTTTTTTTTTTAATTTGGACAAAATTTGATAATAGATATCTTAAATATTTAGAAATATATAATTTTCTTTCTATAATGGCAACCACTTTTACTTATTTTCTTCATGTTAATTTTGAAATTATTTAAACAATTTTAAAATTACAATTTATCAAACAAAACTTTCACTTTCTCTCCAAAATTTACCTTATTTTCAAAAATCAAACCTTTAATTTAAAATTTATCCCTAATTTTAAAATATGTGTAATTCAATTTTAAATTAATACATACTTAAATATTAAATATTAAAAATTTATATAAAATTTTAACCGTAAACATATTTAAAAATTCAATTAGACACATAATTAGCTGACTTCACCGCTCAAATTCTTTCTAAACCCGAAAATGAAACAATAAAAGTGAAAAACAAAACGTAAGAATTTCAAATTCTTTCTAAGCTAGAAAAAGAAACAAGAAGATTGAAAAACAAAACGTAATTCCTCCCAAATTATAGTTCTGATCCCACCACCACCATTAATTTTGGATTTAGAGAACACGACTCTATGCATTCACGTGGACATTAACAAATCCATGGATATCCGTTGAACTCTGAACGTTTAACCTGATTTCCTTTCATGCATACCATTAAGTATTACCACATGAACTGCATAGATGTTTTGTTGAATTATTCGATATACGAATCTAATAGTCCATTTTTCATATTTTTTTCTCCCATTCGTCCGAATTTTGTAATTATGGTTCAAAGCAGAAAGTGTAGAACAAGATCTTGTTGGCTTACTAGATTATTTTAAAGCCGGTATCATGGAGGATCTAAGTAAAGCTCTTAAATCATGGATGAGAATGATTGCTTTTAGTGTTTAGTAATCATTGTGGGGAAGCTCCACATTTGTTTAGTCCCCCTCCACATAAAGGGCTTGCAATCGCCTCAGTTATGACATCATTGAGCAGAGCAGTGCATAACAGTGTCAGTGTTAGAACACTTGGATATTTGTTTAGCCCCCTGCATAAGAAAATGAACTACGTGTTGGAAAAACTGAGAGGGGGGGGGGGGGAGGGTGAATCAGTGTTCCTTTTCAATTTTTAATTTTACCAGTTAAATCATTTATATTTAGAACTCAAAATGAACAATAGGAACAAATACTTTTATTAATATAATCTTTACAATAAATCAGGTACAATATATATAGGGCTCCAACCCTTGATGAAGACATTGATCTTCAATCTCACTGACTCCAACTTGTTGCCAAGCACCAACTTGGTCTTTTGTAAGGCTCCAACCTCTACGGCACCAACCCTGTCTTGTCAAGGCACCAACCTTGTATTTAGGAGCACCAACTCCAAGGATGCCAATCCTTCCAATTCTGAGGCACCAATCATAAGGGCTCCGACCCTATCTTGTCAAGGCACCAACTCCAAGGACACCAATCCTTCCAATTCTGAGGCACCAATCATAAGGGATTTGAACCTATCTTGTTAAGGCACCAACCTTGGATTTAGGAGCACCAACTCCAAGGACACCAATCCTTCCAATTGTGAGGCACCAACCCCAAGGGCTTCGATCCTATCTTTCAAGGCACCTACCTTGTTTGTTTGAAGCTCCAACCTTCAGGGCACCAACCCTCTGGGCTCCAACCCATTGCTATATTTTGTCTAGATATGTTTGATAGTAATTCTTTGCCCCCAAAATCTTCTTCACTGAATTGTGTCAATATACAGTTTCACTGTAGTCTCCATGCTATAAAGTCAATGACAACCTTGTCTCATAGAAGGAGTCTTCACAATTCTTCATGTTGCCCAAACAGAGTCTGCAAATTTACCTCATGATGATTTCAAATAGCCATCATGACCTACAATAGTCTTCACGCAACTTCAATGTGTCTACAATGAACTGTACTAAGTTTTGTACGCAAACAATTCTCTGTTTCAACCCTCTGTTCTAACTGCCGTGGTAACTGCTTCAGGAGTACTTCAGAGGTGTGAACGTCACGACTTCACATTGTGCGTTCAATTAGAAACAATCCTATCTATGCAATCCTTGTAATAGATCGTGGGTTGTGCTTTAACAGATTCATCATAGGTCCAATCCTTTTAATGAATAACCCAGTCTTCTTCCACTAGACCTTCGGCTTTCTTCTTCTTTCGCTGGACTTTCGACTTCCATCTTCGACCTTCGGCTCTCTCTATTTCTTCAAGTTCATGAGTTGTGAACTGTCGATTCTTCTATGTGCCCGATACCAAGATCAATGCTTAAGGTGAGGTATTATAATTTTTATTTATATGGGTTTCCCCAATACCCAAAAGACACGTTCATTTGGAAGGAGAGTCTGACTTATGGATATCCATCCAATTACTCATAAACTTGTTTTATTTACAGAAAATTTCATAGGAGAGACCGTACCCAATGAGGTCCCACATCCACATCATCAATCGCAATCACAACTTTTGGAGGTCTTTTACAAGTCGTGCCCATAACATAGCCGATGGTTGATTGCCCCTACTAGATGTGATATTATATTAAATTTTTTTGATAAACCCGTTGGGTCTACCACTTTATCGCAATCGTAATTTCATAAGACTCCCGCAATTGCAACTTTATGAAAATCCACATTAATAGAGGTCCCCACACATCACGTCATGGTTTAATCTTGCGATCGCAACTTCAAGAGAATCCCGCAATTTCAATAACACCGATATTCACATATCACCCCATGGCGGATGCAATATTTAATAAATTGTTTTAATAAGTCCATCAGGTCCACAACTCTATCACAATCGACAGTTTGACATTCCTTTGAACTTTGCGATTACTGCGGATGTGATATTTAATTAAGTCATGCTATAATGGTGCAGCGGGTCCGCAATGCTATCGCAATCGGTGGTTCGGGGGTTTATCACAACCGGCAGTTCGGGGTGACAACCCTTTATGATTTGTGTAACTTCCGATACCTGAACGCGATACTTAGACATAAAGGTGTATTCTAATGGATTTTTCGGGTCTGCATATTAATATCGCAATCACAGTTTTAGTGTGATGCGAAGGTTCTGATACAACAGATGTGATATTACAATAGGGCGTGTTATAATGGAGTAATTGGGTATTTTAGTGTAACAAGGCTTCAATACTTGCGACGCAACAAATGCAATATTGTATTGAGGTGTGTTGTATTTAAGCAATCGGGTCCACAATGCATATCACATTCGGGGGTTTTGAGCAATGTTACATAACTTAATATAATGGAACCACCGATAAAGTTCCTCTGATATAAATTCTCACATAGTTTTATTCTTGGGTTCTTGCTCCTGTGACTTCTCTTCACTCTTCCACTCTTCCGATAGTTGTTTCTCCTGTGGCTTATCTTCCTGTGACCTCTGATAACTCTTCCAAAGAACTCTTCTGATAGCTCTTCTTTGACTGCTCTTGTTCTTAAATTTCAATGGCTTTCCTTCTTGGGTCTACTACTTCTATTATATATA
>APFE031618227.1:5016-17869 GCA_000404065.3 Pinus taeda | reverse complement strand
ACCACTTGATTACCAGTCAATGATGTAAACTGTTAACAAGTGTGAGAGGAACCACCAGTAATGTCAATGGCCCTCAAAGTACTCAGTACAATCCATGAAATGTGAATGAATGGGTCGATGTCGAACACGTCACAGAATCCTTTGGTCGAAGGTCAATGATGCAACCTGTCATCAAAGGCGAGAAACCTGCCATTGAGACATGCAGATTCCAAGGTACTGATGATTTATAGATCATCTTTCTAGATAATGAGTTGGAGTCGATAGAAAGCGATCCGTCATAGGCAAGCCCATAACACGAAATCATAGATCAAGTCTGAAGAAATATATTTGGCAAGGACTAACTCAGGGACGATCAATGATGGATGACAAATATTTTGTAGGTGAATTGTTTATTTGCACAGACCTCTTGAACACATAACGACACTGCAGATGGCTTGGTGACAGTCGACCCAAATCTAATACACGGAAACCGGTTGAAGACTTTCAATGTGGCTTGATTAATTGTTAGGTAAAGGATTTCCCAACCCAGGTGAATAAAAGTGTCGTGTTCAAGAGTGATGGAAAGTTTTTTCAAACACAAAGTACAACAAAAAGGTTCATTTTTCTCTCTTTTCCCCCACCATTTCTGGCAAGTACCTCTTTATTTTTGACAAGATTGAGGAGGATAACATTTTCTTGGTTATAAGCTCATCCTTGATGAGTCCAACTTAGTTTAGATTCAAACCCTAAGAAGGAGTGGTTCGTTCCTGTTTGTAATTGAACAGGTCCTTTACTGTTAAATTTTAGCGAGTCTAGTATAGGAGAAACTCGGTGTTTTTCAATTTTAGGGAGTCAGAAGAAAAACTTAATAAAACTCCATGGTTGTCCTTTTTCATAAATTTGTGTCTCCCAAGCCCGAAAAGGTATAAAATAATACTTGAGAGAACCACTTGACCATTACGATCAAGGAGTACTTTTCATAATTAGTTCCTTCAATCTGAAAAAGTAAAAAAGCGATTGAAAACACGTCGTTTTATTACCAATATCGAACTTGAAACGACAAATGTCCGGCAATATTTTCATGTTTATACGATCAAAAAAGAGCTATAAGTGGATCGTCCTTTTAATTCTGTTTTAACAATTCTAAAAAGAAAAACTCGGCAATCTTTTCATATTTTACGAGTCAGAAAAGAGCTTAAAGAGTACTCATCCTAGAGGAACGAGTGGTATAAAGGGTAGCAACTGGTTCCAGCAATGGTGGAACTGCTCAAAACACGTAATGGTCAAGAGGCTAGCTAACAAAACCCTCATAACTTTGGTCCCTCAGGAAATGAAAAACAACCAAGTGAAAGCATATGATCAGCTAAAGAGATGGGGGTGATGGAATGAAAACAACCAAGGCTCATCTAACAGAATTTAGCGGATAAAAAAGGCAATCACGAGATGTAAATCTGGTATGGGTTCATTTTTACACAAGCTTGAACCGTAGAGAACTTTGCTTGGACTCCGTTTAATGTTTATACAAGCTTGAAACGAAAAACTATGCTTGTTATAAGTTCGCATGCCCCCAGCATAACGATGCAAAGCGAGGTACATGCCCCCCAAGCTTCATTGCATTCAACCAAGTGGATGAAATGAAGGTTTACTTGCAAGACTCAACTCGAAAAGGAAGTTGTTTCAGTTTTTAATGAGGTTGACACAAGAAAGAACTATCCTCAAAACCCTTGTTTCATTTTTTCAAAACGAGCTTGACATAAGACAAGGAACCATGCTCATAATTCCTACTCTCTACAATCTACCTATATACCTATCCTTGTTTCATTTTTTAACAAGCTTGACACAAGACAAGGAACTATGCTCAAGACTCCTTGTTTCATTTTTTAACAAGCTTGACACAAGACAAGGAACTATGCTCATGACATCCAGTTTCATTTTTTAACGAGGTTGAGACAGGAAGAAACTATCCTCATACCTGATTCATTTTTTAACGAGGTTGACTTAGTAACAAGAACTTTCCTCGAAACTCCTTGTTTCATTTTTTAACGAGCTTGACACACAGAGAACTTTTCTTGGATTCGGTTTCATGTTTACATAAGCTTGAATGAAAAACTATGCTTGTTGTAAGTTCGCATGCCCCCAGCTTAATGATGTAAATCAAGTTACATGCCCCCCAAAGCTTCATTGCATTCAATTAGGTGGATGGAATGAACGATTACTTTCAAGGTATTGAAAAGACTCGACTCGAAAAGGGAGTTGTTTCATTTTTTAACGAGGTTGAGATGGGAATAAACTATCCTCGCAACCCTTGTTTCATTTTTTAAACGAGCTTGACACAAGACAAGGAACTATGCTCTATAAGTCTGCATGCCCCCAGCATAACAACGCAAATCAAGGTACATGCTCCCCAAGCTTCATTGCATTCAACCAGGTGGATGGAATGAAGGTTTACTTGCAAGACTCAACTCGAAAAGGGAGTTGTTTCATTTTTTAATGAGGTTGACACAAGAAAGAACTATCCTCAAAACCCTTGTTTCATATTTTCAAAACGAGCTTGACATAAAACAAGGAACCATGCTCATAATTCCTACTCTCTACAATCTACCTATATACCTATCCTTGTTTCATTTTTTAATGAGCTTGACACAAGACAAGGAACTATGCTCAAGAGTCCTTGTTTCATTTTTTAACAAGCTTGACACAAGACAAGGAACTATGCTCATGACATCCAGTTTCATTTTTTAATGAGGTTGAGATAGGAAGAAACTATCCTCGTACCTGATTCATTTTTTAACGAGGTTGACTCAGTAACAGGAACTTTCCTCAAAACTCCTTGTTTCATTTTTTAACGAGCTTGACACAAGACAAGGAACTATGCTCTTAATTTCTACTCTCTACAATCTACCTATTTAACCTGTCCTTGTTTCATTTTTTGACGATCTTGACACAAGACAAGGAACTATGCTCAAGACTCCTTGTTTCATTTAACGAGCTTGACATAAGAAAAGGAACTATGCTCATGACTACTCTCTACAATCTACCCATATAACTTACTGATTCAATTTTTTTTTAAATGAGGTTGACATAGGAAAAGAACTATCCTCATACCTGATTCATTTTTTAACAAGGTTGACTCAGTAACAGAAACTTTCCTCAAAACTCCTTGTTTCATTTTTTAAGGAGCTTGACACAATACAAGGAACTATGCTCATGACTACTCTCTACAATCTACCTATATAATCTACTGATTCATTTTTTTTTAAATGAGGAGTCTCGAGGAAAGTTCCTGTTACTGAGTCAACCTCGTTATGGTCGCCAATTTGTTGGCCGGATAAATCATTCTTGCGGACAAGACCGATCTCCCTAGTATCAAATGATATCTAGCAACAAGGAGCACAAACAAATCTACTTTTCTCTAAACATGTTTCAATTCATAAATGAAAAATAAGAGGTGTAACAGACC
This sequence comes from Pinus taeda, assembly GCA_000404065.3. Classification (NCBI taxonomy): domain Eukaryota; kingdom Viridiplantae; phylum Streptophyta; class Pinopsida; order Pinales; family Pinaceae; genus Pinus; species Pinus taeda. The sequence continues at coordinate 14,430 of APFE031618227.1, read as the reverse complement.
CCACCTCAGTCCAACGCTTGTTTGTGGTAGCTTTATTCCAACAGCTTCAAGCAATTCCTTTTCAATAACCTGCATACACAAACAAACACACATCAAAGAACACCTACAAAGATATTATAATAAAAAGTGTTCATTATGAAGATCAAGGAGCTCATAAAAATAAACCATTAGAGACAGTTCATTGAGAAAAACAAACTTGATTGTATTAACTTTATGAATAAAAGAACCTTACAACTGTTGCCTTGATGTTGCACAAGCTCTTTCCAGGGTCCAGCAGGAGTCTCCTCTACTTTGACAAGCCTCACTCACTTCCCAAATGAAATTAAAGGTATGTGATATCTCCTCTCACAAGCTCAAAAAGGAATTCTAATTTCCAGTAGCATTTACCCTCAAGAATCTTCAGCTTTCAACCTCTCCTACAACCAGCCCAATGCATGAATTTATGGTGAAAATGGAGGAAGTTCCAGGTCCACCATCAAAGGGATAAGTTCCTCCTTCAATGGGATAAGCATCTCATATCATAGAGTTAGCTCCCTTAGTTATGGAATGGATGAACCAAGGTGGAGCGAACTTGCCAGCGTAATATTCCTTCTAGAAGCATCCAGAAGTGACCCAAGGTGAGTTTTTAAGAGTGAACTCGCGCCTTTTTAACTTTTATAGGGGTTCACACCCATCACTTAACAGACAGAGTGGTCAGGTTCGTAGGGGACATGACCATTGGGTGCGGTATCGCAGGCAATGCTAGGAGAAAGTGCGAAACCAGGATTTGAGATATTTTTAAGGTCTTTCTCCCATTTTCAAGGCTTGACATGAAGAGTTGAGGCTTAAGACTTGCAAAGGAGGTATGTATGAGAGTTGATGGACTCACACAAACTGTAGAAAGTCATGGTGACAATTTTTTGTGTAACAACAACATCATGTATTAAAGAATTTTCCATCACAAACACTACTATATTGACATCAGTGACAAGCTAGATTAACAATCTCCCCCTTTTTCATTGATGGCAATATTATTCTTCTCTCCCCCTTTGACATCAATGGCAAAGGAGCGCACAAGGACTCCCCCTGTCGAACTTCTCCTCTTATCAAACTACTCCCCCTGTCATGGTGCTCTTCTTATTTCTTAAGATAGAAGGATTGTTGTTCGTATTATGTTGTCTTCCATAATCAGATTTAAGAGGTCTTCATAGTCCGAAATAAGAAAAAAAAAGCCATTGAAATTGCCTTTCTCACTGTCTTTCTTCAAATCCTAGTTCCTCTATATTTTTTTGCTTCTCCTTAAGTCATCGCCATTCAATATTTTAACATTATTGCATTTGGATGAAATGGCGAGAGATTGTGCCCCACTGTTGCTATTTTCCAATGTAACCAACATTAAACTGAGCTTATATTCGACTGTGCAACATATTCTTTCTATAGTACTTTTGATGAGCCATTTTTCTTTGTGTTCTAGTAAAAGTTTCTACAAGTTATTTCTACTAGCAGATTTGACATCCAGTCTATGATTGTCTTTTGAATTCTTTTTACTGGTTGACAACTTTTTGCAATGCTTCATTTTTGTTAGATGCTGCCAATTGCTCTTGCTTCAAGCTTCATTCCCAGATGTATTTGTTTGTTTGAAGGTTGCCTCTATTTGTGTCCATAATTTACCTATTCTCATATCAAATCCCTGAGTCGAAATATTCAACTTTTGTAATAACAACAACATAGTTATTCACTTATTAGCATTAGATGGCCTTCTGTTGCTCCAATTTCTGTTTAGAAATCAAGTGGAAAATAATTTTAACAACAGTCCAAAGAATAGTTAAGAGATCATGTTCTTCAATGGAGTGCTTCTGAGAAATGATCTTTATTAAAGAATGATTATTAATATAGCTCATCAAGGATTTCATAAGGACCCTTCCACGGATAGCTTTTGCAATAATGATCAAGAATAAGAAGCTCCCCCTAACTGTATGCACGGTCTCCTTTTGGTAAAATCCCATCATCAAATACTCGGAATATCAAGGATATCTTCATCAAGTCAACAACATGTGTTGTTGGCTAGAGAGTTCAAGAGATTTTCAGATTGTATTTGCTTCCTTCTCCATACTTGTGTAACTTTCTTATTTTGCATGCTTCTAGCTTGTGTAGGAGCCCAAGTCAAGTTACACTCACGTGCCATATGACCAATGTTATGACATTTGAAGCATTCTATGTTGTTCATGAAAAGAATTCATGATTTCTTGCAGAATTTCTCCTTGGAGATTGATGAGGACCATTATAATTATCTTTGTGATATGCCCTACAATATTTTCCCATGTGCCCAAAGTTTGTACAAGAATAACAATAACCAAGAAATATACTTTGGTACCTGGGAGATGGAGATTTCCTTGATGTACTTCTGAAGTATTTCTGCCTTGAGATCCTTTGATGATAACCATTGCTTCTTGCATCCTTGATACCATCTGCATTTCTTCTTGGAGTAGGACTTTCTTCATTGTTGCCTTGACTCTTATCCTTGCCTTTGCTGGAACTAGGAGCATCAATATTTCTTTCTGGCTTTCTCACATCCTTGTTGTTTGAAGCATTATCATTCTTGCTTGAGGATTCTCCTTCATAGCCAAGACCTGATTTATCAAATGGGGATCTTTGATGGTTGAGCATGTCATCCAAGGATTGGGAGCTCTTCAAAAAATTGTCCATCCCTTCTACCTTTTTCTTGAGGGAGACAATCTCTTCTTCCAATCTTTCACAATCATTATTCTTCTTAGCAAGTTGTTTCTCAAACTCTTCCTTGATACATATTGCTTCATTTGATTCTATTTTAAGGGAGATGATTTATGATTTCATTCTGAAGATTTCTTCATTTTCCTTAGCTAGACTGCTCTCCATTTATTCCATGATCCTTGTATCTTTACATGTTTCGGCCTTGAGAAGGTTGAGGTCGGATTTTAGTTTGAATATTTCTTCATCCTTTGCTTTTAGTTGGCATATCAAGGCGTTTTTCTCATTTTATGCTTCATCAACCTGTCCTTCTATGATTACCAATGCTTCTATTGTCTTCTCAGTTCCTTGTGCTTGTTTCCTTGCTTCTTCTAGTTGTCATCTAAGGGAGGAGACCTCTTCCTTGTATTGACCAATCTTTGCTTCAAGTTTGTTCAAGCTCTAGTGCCTTTGTTCAAGGTGGATTGACAAGTTATCTTCCCATTTCTTTGCTTTATCCAATTGATTTGTCATGGATATGACTTCTTCATGATGCTTTCTTTTGCTTTGATGAAATTCCTTCTTAATCTTTGCAAGCTCTTCATCCCTTTCTTGTACTTGAAGCTTGACAAGGTCAACTTTATTCCTTGTTTGGTCTTGGTCACTAGCTAGTGCTTTCTTATTAAGTTCCTCGTTTTCCTTTTTCAAATTGATAAACTCTTCCATGGTAGCCATAAGTTTAGTGAGGAGATCTTCTTCAAAATATTTTTCAGTCTCTTCATCTTCTAGGTCTTCTTTAGCCTTGATGTCATCATTCTCATTTTCAGCTTCTATGATGGGTTCTGGATTTCCTTCTTGGTTTCCATCATCTTCTTGACTAGTGGTCATGGTCAATGCTCCTTTTGAGTGAAGGTCATGAAGTTTGTCCCATATACCCTTTGTTGACGAACATTTTACTAAATTGTTCTTTATAGAATCTAGTAGCCCATTCAAGATTTCCTTCATTGATTTTGCATTGTAATCCTTGGATTCTCCATCCATCATGCTATCAACAATCACTAATTTCCAGATTTCAATGCCTCGAGTCTTTAAGAAATTCCTCATTCTTACCTCCCATATATCAATGTTTCCATTGAACAATGGAGCCGTCACAAATTAATTGACTTCAATTTCGGTGGTTGAGGGAGACACATCTTTAGGAGGATTGGAGAATTTCTTCCTTGGCTTCGCCATTTGTGTTCTAATGATCAACCTTCAAGCTATTAGGCTTTGAGTGAAGGTACTGGCTCTAATACCAATTGTTGGAAATACTGAGAGGGGGAGGGGGGGTGAATCAATATTCCTTTTCAATTGTTAGTTTTACCAGTTAAATCATTTATATTTAGAACACAAAATGAACAATAGGAATAAATGATTTTATTAATATAATCTTTACAATTAATCAGGTACAATATATATAGGGCTCCAACACTTGATGAAGACATCGATCTTCAATCTCACAGGCTCCAACCTGTTGCCAAGCACCAACTTGGTCTTATTGAGGCTCCAACCTCTAGGGCACCAACCTTGTCTTGTCAAGGCACCAACCTCGGATTTAGGAGCACCAACTCTAAGGACACCAATCCTTCCAATTCTAAGGCACCAACCCCAAGGGCTCCAACCCTATCTTGTCAAGGCACCAACCTTGGATTTAGGAGCACCAACTCCAAGGACACTAATCCTTCCAATTCCGAGGCACCAACCCCAAGGGCTCCGATCCTATCTTTCAAGGCACCTACCTTGTTTGTTTGAGGCTCCAACCTTTAGGGAAACAACCCTCTGGGCTCCAACCCACTACTATATTTTGTCTAGATATGTTTGATAGTAATTCTATGTTCCCAAAATCTTCTTCATTGAATTGTTTCAATCTACAGTTTCACTCTAGTCTCCATGCTATAAAGTCAATGACAACCTTGTCTCATAGAAGGAGTCTTCACAATTATTGATATTTCCCAAACAAAGTCTGCAAAGTTACCTCATGATGATTCAAATAGCCATCATGATCTACAATAGTCTTCACACAACTTCAATGTGTCTACAATGAACTGTACTAAGTTCTGTATGCAAAGAATTCTCTGTTTCAACCCTTTGTTCTAACTATCGTGGTAATTGATTCAAGAGTACTTCAGAGGTGTGAATGTCATGGCTTCACATTGTGCATTCAATTAGAAACAATCCTGTCTATGTAGTCCTTGTATCAAATCACGGGTTGTGCTTTAACAGATTCATCATAGGTTTGATCCTTTTAATGAATAACCCAGTCTTCTTCCACTAGACCTTCGGCTTTCTTCTTCTTCTGCTAGACTTTCGACTTCCATCTTTAACCTTCAGCTCTCTCTGTTTCTTCAAGTTCACGAGTTGTGAACTGTCGATTCTTCTGTGTGCCCGATGCCGAGATCAATGCTTAAGGTGAGGTAATATAATTTGTATTTATACGGGTTTCCCTAATACTCAAAAGACACGTTCATTTGGAAGGAGAGGCTGACTTATGGATATCCATCCAGTTACTCATAAACTTGTTTTATTTACGGAAAATTTCATAAGAGAGACCGTACTCAATGAGGTCCCACATCCACGTCTACAATCGAAATCACAACTTTCGGAGGTCTTTTACAAGTCGTGCCCATAACATAGCCGATGGTCGATTTCCCCTATTGGATGCGATAGTATATTAAACTGTTTTGATAAACCCATTGGGACCACCACTTTATCGCAATCATAATTTCATAAGACTCCCGCAATTGAAACTTTATGAAAATCCACATTAATAGAAGTCCCCACACGTCACGTCATGGCTTAATCCCACGATCACAACTTCACGAGAATCTTGCAATTTCAATAACACCGATATTCACATATCACCCCATGGCAGATGCGATTTTTAATAAACTATTTTAATAAGTCCGTCGGGTCCACAACTCTATCACAATCGGCAGTTTGACATTCCTTTGAACTTTGCGATTACTGTGGATGTGATATTTAATTAAGCCATGCTATAATGGTGCAGCAGGTCTGCGATGCTATCACAATCAGTGGTTCGGGGGTTTATCGCAACTGGCGGTTCGGGGTGACAACCCTTTATGATTTGTGTAACTTCTGATACCTGAACGTGATACTACATAAAGGTGTATTCTAATGGAGTTGTTGGGTCCACATATTATTATCACAATCGTAGTTTTAGTGTGATGTGAAGGTTCTGATACAGCGGATGCGATATTACAATAGGGCATGTTATAATGGAGCAATTAGGTATTTCAGTGTAACAAGGCTTCAATACTTGCGACGCAATAGATGTGATATTTTATTGAGGTGTGTTGTATTTTAGCGATCGGGTTCGCAATGCATATCGCAATCGGGGGTTTTGAGCAATTTTACATAACTTAATATAATGGAACTGCTGATAAAGTTCCTCCGATATAAATTCTCACATGGTTTTATTCTTGGGTTCTTGCTCATGTGACTTCTCTTTACTCTTCTGCTCTTCCAATAGCTGTTGCTCCTGTGGATTATCTTCCTGGGCATCAATAAGCAACATCATGTATTAAAGAATTTGCCATCACAAACACTACTATATTGACATCAATGACAACCTAGATTAACACTACGATTGCTTTAGTTTTGGAATCATTGGGTAGAGCAGTAGTATAACAATGCCAGTGTCATAGCATTCACCAATGGAATGGCCACTCACAAAATTAGTTTTTTTTATTCTTAAATGAATTGTTAAAGCATCCATAAGGGGAATTATGTCCCATTAAAGCCCCCAAAAATTAGAAATAAGATTTTCAGGAAATTAGGAAATTATTTATGAAATTAAGAAAAATAGAATTATTTGACATTTTCCCGAAACTTGGATTAAAATTGCAAAAAAAGAAACAAAAATGAAAAATCAATGCACTTTGATTGTGAGGCGAATGTTATAGTGTTGGAGGCAGGGACTAATAAATTTGTATAAGATAAATTTATTTTATACTTAACTACTATTTCAATGAACCTTTAAGTCACTCATTACTTATATAAAGAAAATATTAATTCAATTGGACTACTAAAGTTTAGTATATTTAATAATTTTATATAATAAAATATATTTCAACATTGTTTAAGGTTCAAGATAGTAAGACATTCTTCACGTTTTTGGAGGCTTGAAACTATTACTACAATGTACTCAATATGAGCTAACTATTACTACAATGTATTTAATATGAGCTTAAATTGTGACTTGTGGGAGTCAAACATATATGGGGAGAATAACAATAACTCATCAAAAGTCTTGAGACAAATCTAATTGACAATTGAATCACTAACATATTTAATAATTTATAATACATATATTTATGACTAATTTATTTGATTTTTTTAATGAAATTGGAGATATTCGTATTAGCAAATCCTACATCAAGAAGATGTAGTCTAAAAACAAACAACTTAATGGCCACCAAAAGGCTTTGGTTCATGATTGTAACTTTTGTGAGAATTCTTAGAAAAATACATAGAAAGGAGTATAGATGTTCTAGTAAAAAACTAACTTCTTAATCCTGGTAAAAGGTTCCTAATATGAGGATTATAAAGCATTGCCTATTGAAAACCCTCAGAGAGACTAAGACCCATTAATCTTGATTTCCAGATTGCATATTCCCCAGGGTAAGAGCATGCAAATTTGGAATTAAAGGACCAATTGTGTTTGTTGGTATCTTTTCTGACTAGAATTAAAGAGAATCGCTCTACGGTTATTGAGTCCCCTTTACTAGATTCACAATGCTCCATATTAATCTTGGATGTACTAAATAGCCTAGCAGTGTTGATCTAAGATCTGCATAGAAGTTTCTACCTGCACTATCATATTGAATAAATGGATTTGGAGGTGATAGAGTGAGAAGTGTAGTTCGTTGAATTCCCTTGAGAGTTGATGGAGGGCAAACTTGAGTTTTGTGACTTTGTGCTTCTCCATAAACTCGGCCAAGTCAAAGTGTTCATAGGGTATTGATATGTTGTTGAATGTTAGTTTTGTTGTGCTAATTTCAACTTCAGAATTAAAAACAACTGCTTGTCAATTGCTTCATGTGTATAGTTTTCCTTATGGTGCTTATGAATGAAAAAAGGTAAATTTGTCAAGTTTTATATTAAGTTCATGAGCAAAATAACATGAAAATCAAGTGTTGAACAACAACAAACAAATGTACAACAAACCATCAAAATGAACAGTTACACAGTGTTTCGATGAAGGAGTTCATCCCCCCTGGGTTACATCTCCTTGGTCTAGCTTCCATGGCTTAGGCCTCTGCATTAGCTCAAAATGGAAAAGGTGTTGTTTACAATGCTCTACTGCTCCTGAAACCTACTGAAATGTGCTCAGAACATCAAAATCATTAGGAACACCTTTCCCTGATCCCAATTTGGTCAAAATTTGCAAAAGCTATGGCCAATTCAATTTCTCCTAGTAAAACTCCACTAAAACTGGAGGAACTCCAGTTAACTCCACTAAAAATGGAGTTACCACTAAATTTTAGGGGCTCTGCCAAAATCTCCACCATCTTAACTGCGCTTAACTGGTGGATTAATTAACGGATAAGTGCAGTTTAATTAAGGTTTAAACTAGATTAACGCTAATACCGCGTGGTTCTGCTAACCATTAGATTGGCAATCTTCACACTAGTGGACACATGGTAAATTATTTGTCAGGTTAACCGACAGTTAGCGCAATATCTGTGCATTTAATGGCAAACCGTTAGCCGTTAGCCATTAGCTATTATGGTAGTATTCACATGGGAGGGGGCTGGCCCACGGGCTAACTCCCTGCTACCCCCAACCGCAATGTCATTAAACTTGAAATACAACATGCAACATATAACAGTTAAGTCACAAGCTGTGGTGTAGTGGTAGAACGTTGGCACTGTGCGGGCAAGATCGCGGGTTTGACTCCGCCGACCTGCCCATAAAATTTTACACAACAGCGCGTCGATACCCAGCCTTTGGGGAGGGACACGTGGCAGCCTTTGGGCTTGCCACTTGTCCCCTTCTCATTGGCCCCTCCATAAACCAATAAAAACGAACCAACTCACCATGCCATCGACCAACCATAGTATGCCACTTGGTGAAACTTGATTGGACATTGACCAATTCGTTGACCTACCCACTCACCTGTCACATCAGTAATATGGACTGTTGACTGTGCAGTGAGTGTACTTATTTTTGCAAAATTCCACTATTTGGCAAAGTGGACATAATGCGATATCTTCCTCATACGAACTTGGTTTTGAGTGAAACAAGTTGCGTTGGGATCGTATCACCGAGACGAACGCAGACGTTTAGGTTTTAAACAATTCTAAGAATTTTGATTTTTGAGCTAAATACTGAGCACCTAATCAGGTATGTAGCAAATGGAGGGTGCGATGTGTTGGGTCCCTATAATACTAGTGATTACCCCATTACTATGGTAGTTGTACCCCTTATTAATATTGTTGTGCCCCTATTGCCCCCATATTGTTATTACTGTGCCCCATAGCCCTCTATTGTTATTTTTGTGGCTTTATATTATTATTGTTAGGTCGGCTGGGTTATATTGTGACTCCTTAGACTCCTAGATATAGAAAGGAGGTTTTGTCATTTGAATCATCCAAGAATTGTTCATTTATGTAATGTAAAGGAGGTTGCCCCCTCGAAGAGGCTGAATTTTAAGGCGTTGATCTATCT
>APFE031618225.1:2343-18166 GCA_000404065.3 Pinus taeda | reverse complement strand
TATAATATTAGTCCCTTGGGTTTAATATTATTCCCTTCGGTTCATAATCCCTTGGGGTTTTAGTATTAATCCCTTGGGACTTTTACTCCCTTAGGTTTATAATATCAATCCATTAGGTTTATAATATTAATCATGGTCAATCATAGTCGACCATGTTTAACCATGGTAAAACCATATCGATATGGAAATCAAGCATGGTTAACCATGCTCCAACATTGCGTTCTGACAAAGATTGTCTCGATATCAAAAATAATCATGGTCAACCATGGTTGACCATGGTCCAACGTTGCCTTTTCAGAAGGATTGTCTCTATATGGAAATCAACCATGGTCAACCATGGTTAACCAGAGTCAACTATGTTCATTTTAGGGTTTATAATATTCATGTTAGGGTTTATATACCTTGGGTTTATAATTTTTACCCCTTAGGTTTATTATTTCCTTGGGTTAATAATATCAATCCATTAGGTTTATTGATCTAAGGGTTTATAACCCTAGGGTTTAATATTATTCAACAATGGTCAACCATGGTCCAATGTTGCATTGTGGTAGGGTTTTCTTAATATGAAAGTCAATCCTGCTCAACCATGTTTATTTTAGTATTTTTAATATTTATCGTAGGGTTTTTATACCTTGGGTTTATAATATTAGTCCCTTAGGTTTAATATTATTCCATTGGGTTCATAATCCCTTGGGTTTATTGTTTGTTTCGATTAATAATATCAATCCCTTGGGTTTATTGTTTGTTTCGATTAATAATATCAATCCCTTGGGTTTATTGTTTGTTTCGATTAATAATATCAACCCCTTGGGTTTATTATTAACTTGGTTTAAAATATTAATTCCTATGGTTTATTAATTGTTTAGGTTTTTAATATTAGTTTGTTGATTCCTTGGGTTTGTTAATCATTTTTCTTATAATATTTAATTCTTGGGTTTGTAATATTAATAATGCCTTGGGTTTATTGATATCTTGTATTTATAATATTAATAATCCCTTGGTATTATAAAACCTTGGTTTTAAGGGACAAATATTGGTCAAACTATTAATGATTATGTCAATATCACAATAGAATAATCTAATATGGCAATCAACCATGGTCGACCATGGTCAACCATGTTTATTTTACGGTTTATAATAGTCATGTTATTGTTTATATAGCTTGGGTTTATAATTTTTATCCATTACGTTTATTATTCCCTCAGGTTTATAATATCAATCATGGTCAACCATTGTCCAACATGGCATTGTGATAAGGATTGTTTCAATATAAAAATCAACCATGGTAAATCATGCTTATTTTAGTTTTTATACTACTTATCTTAGGGTTTATATATGTTGGGGTTATAATATTAGTTCCTTGAGTTCAATATTATTCCCTTGGTTTCATAATCCTTTGGGTTTTTAGTAATAACCCCTTGGGTTTATGATATCAATCCCTTAGGTTTATAATATTATTCATGGTCAACCATGGTTCATCATAGTGAACCATGTTCAACCATGGTCAAACCATATGCATATCGAAATCAACCATGGTCAACCATGGTCCAACATTGCGTTCTCACAAAGATTGTATCGATATGAAAATCAATCATGGTCAACCATGGTTAACCATGGTCCAATGTTGCATTGTGACAAGGATTGTCTCTATAAGGAAATCAACTAGGGTCAACCATGGTTAACCATATTTATATTAGGTTTTATAATTTTTACGTTAGGGTTTATAAACATTGCGCTTATAATTTTTATCCTTTGGGTTTATTATTCCTTTTTGCTTAGAATGTAAGTGCCTTGAGTTATTTTTTATGTAAGGGTTCACATTCCTAGGGTTTAATATTATTTTGTTAGGTTTATAGCTCTTTTCTTTTTAGCATTAATCGAAATGGGTTGTTATTCTTTCAAGACAAACATATTTAATAATAGCCAACCATAGTCAAATGTCACTTTGTTACAAAGATTGTCTTGTTACCCTCACTCTCTTAAAAATCAATAATAAATCCAATTATTAAATTAAATAAATAAAATCGTGAGAATTCCTCAAACTAAGGATTCTAGTTTGGATGAGAGATTCTCTCCAACTAGCTCTCCTAAATTAGTGTGTAATTTGAGAAATTGTCTCAACCAAGTGAGTCTAAAATAGACGCATTATCTTAAGACCACTTGCTCATGTATTTAAATGTACTATTAAATTATTTAAATAAGAGAGAAATACATGAGCATGAGAGACCACATGATGGCTCTCTACCTTTTCCTCCAGTTTAATTTTTGTGCGTTAACTTGTTGGAATATGGATATATTGTTGTGTGATTATTCTTCATGTGGTATCAGAGCTAATGGTTTTCTCTTTGGAAGCGAGAGCTCAATGATCAATCGAGTTGCTTCGAAGAGTTCTATGTTCATTTGGAGTCAAGCCACTGTGTTAATAAGCCTTTCTATGTGTTCTCTTGTTTATTGTAATTGATCTCCTCCAATAGTGTATTCCTTTTTAGTTGTATATTTGGTGTATTGCATACCAGGAGAAGCTTGTGGAGAGAGAAATCTCAGAGCTATAAGAAGTCTCTGTATACCCATAATGATATACATATTTCTTTTGGGCATCACAACTACGGTCGGCCACAGAAAAAAAAAATGTTGCTACTGCAACAAGCTTTAGTGTAGGATGAGGACTATTTGGGTTTATATAGTGAAGAAGGTTGGAAGTTGGTCCAGATTAAATCACTTCCTGTGTCTAATATTAATTGCAGTGTTACTAGATTTGGAGATCCTATTTTTCATCTACATCGAAAATTCACTATTTGCAGTGCTAAGGGGATTGGGGGAATTCTGGGCATTTTTGGCGATGAAATATTGTTGGAATCTACGAAGCCTTTTGTTGCTTCATTCAATAGCTTGGAGAAATTGTTGGGAATTTGAAAGGTTGTAGTATCTGTGTATGATATCAACTCTAATTCTCTCATAATTCTTCCCAGTTACATTACTCATCTCAGTCTTATTTTCATTGTTGGTGTTGCAGATTGCTTTGTATGAAAACACATATAAAGCAATGATAGCGATTAGCACAACACATAAAATCCTGACCCCTGCCATTATTGAATATCGTGAGAAAACTACCTTATGAGTCTACTAAGGTAAGATCAAGTATTCATTGACCGATAAAACCATAAGGAGGTGCCACGTAGAAGGAATCTACAACATAATGGCATCCCTGTCATCCTCCAATGGTGTTTGTCCCCATGCTTGGAAGTCCCTACTCCATAGAAGTGCTGTAATTCTGCGCTTGAGATAAGGAAGTTGTCAGTTGCGGACGAGGCTCGATCCAGTTAAGTCATTTGCTGGATTAGACTATGGGTTTGTGGAAACATGCAAACATGCAATAAATATTCATCATCCTGATAGCTCGAGCTAGGTTTGACAGTTGAAATTTTCATGCGGTTGCCTTCATTTATATTTTCAATGCTTCGCATATTATTTTTTATTTCATGCATCTGTTTATCTGTGGAGGACTTCCTATTGACAAGGACAATTTACTTTTCATGCTCTTTGGATTGAACTTAGATATATTTTCCAGCCTTCTGCCATTAATGCTCTAATTACCAGTTTCTCCACTTCATCCATAGATCACATCTGAGAGTCTTCCAGCATAGATATGGGTACAAACTCATCAGAATAATTGTGTGCTTCTTTTGCCAGTCACTTTGATATTTGCTTCCACTCTGCACTACGTTTTCTAGTCACTATTTTTTTTTTCGAGTTTGAGGTGATTGAGTATCTGAAGGTAACTCCATCAGAATACTTGAAAGTTCTTGTCAATGCTACTCTTCCACTACCAACTATGCCCATAGATTCCTTGCATGTATTTTTGTCTGGTCAAGCTTAGTAATATATTCTTCCTTAATTGTAGAACAACATCTGTATCTATATCCTTAGACTGAGATGAGTTACTGAGCCTATTGGAAGTAGCATCTAAAGCGATCTTTCTTATAATGGTCTGTTCAAGGTGGGACCTAATTTCAAAGACTGCACACCAGACTTATGATCTTATTGTTTCATATATTCCAGTAGAATCTGTGTCTCTAGTTGGGCGATCAGTCCGAAGAGACTTCATCTACTCATACACTAATTGGATTGTCTTCCCTTGGTTAAAGTACCGTAGAGCTGTCAATCTGTGATATTGGAGTTGTGTCGTATCTTCTCCAGGGAACTTCTCCACCGAATTCCTGTGGAACATCTACCAGTCACTAAAAACAAATGCTGGGAAAGAAGTTTATTTCATGGTGAAGGAAGGTGAAATTTGATGTAATTAATTATTTAATAGAGACATTTTTTTGTGGTGTTTGTGTCCTAGATTAGCCCAAAATTAAATAAGGGGATCATAGGTACACACTATGTTGTAGATGTGTTTGCATGACTTGTTTCAAGTTTGTAAAACACTATTTTTCTTATGTTTCAACAAAACAACTACATGCACATAAGAAAAGTTTACATATACAAGTCATTGATCAAGCTCCTGAAATTAAAGCTCCCTAATCAATTAAGTTCATAAGCACAAACCATCACATCATCAACTTGATAGAAGTAATATTCTATAACAACTAATTCACACCATCAAGTTAAGGACGCTACAAAATTCAAGCATTTCAAGCCAAGATGATGTCAACATCATCAACACTTTCTGTATCACTTGCAATGTTTTAACTGAATTTTCCAGGTGCATTTTCGGTTGTAACCGACACCCTCATTTGATTTGTTCAAGTGCATCATTAAGTCAAGTCAGTTGTTACTTGAACATTGAATTTATGATTTGTAATTTAGGTGCACTTCAACAGTGTTCGACATCCATCATTTTTCAGCGCATTCAGTGCATCAATAAGTGCAGTAATCACTGAAGAGTTCAAGACAATATGTGTTTAAAGAAAGTACAAAAATCATCAACAAGAAAGCATGTCAATAAAATCAATAAAAAAAATAAGTATTTCAAGTAAAAAAAATCAAGCAAGGGAGTGTGTTCATAAAATAATGAAGCAAGGAATCATCTTAAAATGAGCGTGGATTCTAATCTTGAAGTAAGCATCAAAACAAGCATGTGTCTACAACAAGCGCCCTAAGATCAGGGGAGCGTGTCAAGTAACAAAATCAAGTAAAACAGTTCAACGCACAATAAGTGAGCCTGTGTAAAGTTCATTAAAGCATTCATAACGTTTCATTCAAGCAAAGCAATTTTGTCAAGTGTGAATTCTATGCCAATCGACCCTGACTTCAAAGTAAGCAAGGCAACATGGCGACACAGATTCAGTTGTCCCAAATTATTAACAATTTAATGTTATCATTAGCTAGTGACATGTTGCACATCAGAAAAACCACTATTGTTGACATTCAAGTGCATATTAAACATGCACATGAAACGATTGAGTTCCTTCAACTGGAGTTGCAACTACAGAGAAATGAGATGCAAGAGAAGCATGTTTCTTTCAAGTCTTTGACCAATCTAGAGACAACAGATCATTCGAGTCCATTCATCCAACCAGCTTCAAGTGTTGAAGTTCCAATTCAACTTTCTTCCACACCAATCATCAAGCCATGGGAAGAACTTCAAAGTAACAAAAATCAACGAGAATTAGGATATGAAAAAGATGAAAACAACTTCCATATCATTGATTATTCTAGGCCGATCAAGTTCATCATCGCAGGATTTCTTGATAAAATACAATCAACAGGCCATGAGAAATTTGAAGACAAACAACAATACATACAAACTCAAGTTGCAGACAAACTGACATGTTCTCATTGTTAAAGAACTGGTCATCTAGAATATTAGTGTTTTGATCTCCATCCTTGTCATCATTGTGGCAAGCAAAATCATTCATCAGAGAAATGTTGCAAACAAGACTAACCTGCCAGATTGAAGATAAATTATTCATGGATTGATCCCTCGGAATGGTCATCCACAACCAGAAGATTGTACAAGTTTTATAATCGGATTCACTCACACATATTACAACCAACAGTCAAATGAAGATAGTACTTTCGTGGAGTTGAACGGGGGAGTACACCAGTGAAACGCTCTTCCACCTACATGGGGGGAGTTCAAATATCATTTGTAGAAGATTACCTCTCCTTTCAGCTGACAAAGGGGGGAAATGTCAATGAAATTAATAGTGGTTGTCAGACTGAAATTCTTGACAACATCAGCGAAATAGCCAGTGGGCATCAACAACAAAAGTTGTAGTGAGCAGTTTTTGATATCAACAAATTCGCCAGTGGGAATTCATCAAATTGTGTTAGTGGACAACGGATGCTAATTGCAAGCAAAAGACAGATGGATCATTTTGCAGCTTAGCACATGACGGAGTTGTCAAGTGACATTCAGAAATGAATCAGACATGCAATTGATTCATTTTCTTTTAAGATTTGAGTTTTTTCAGCATCCAGATTTGGAAGTTTTTTAGGCAAATGTTTTTCGAGGATCAACTTGAGAACTTGGAAGATGGTTCCTTGATTGTTTTGTATTTATCATTGTGGGGGAGAATGTTAGCGTCACTCTCTCAAAAATCAATAATAAATCCAATTATTAAATTAAATAAATAAAATCATGAGAATTTCTCAAACCAAGAATTCTAGTTTGGATGAGAGATTCTCTCCAACTAGCTCTCCTAAATTAGTGTGTAAGTTGAGAAATTGTCTCAACCAAGTGAGTCTAAGATAGACACACTATCTTAAGACCACTTGCTCATGTATTTAAATTTATTATTAAATTATTTCAATAAGAGAGAAATATATGAACATGAGAGACCACATGATGGCTCTCTGCCTTTTCCACCAGTTTAATTTTTTTGTGTTAATTGTTGTGCATATGGATGTATCGTTGTGTGATTGTTCTTCATGTCTAAATATGAAAATCAAGTCACTTTTTGACAAATATTCTCTAAATATGAAAATCAATCACTGCTAACTATAGTCCAATGTCACATTGTGACAAAATTAATTATTATCATTATTAATTACTATTTCGTGAAAATGAATTAATTATTATTTCTTTATTATTTAATAATATTACTTTAAAAAATATTATTATTATTTTACAATAATTAACTAATTAACCATTATTATTATTATTATTATTATTATTATTATTAATTAAAAAATAAAAAAAATAAAAAATATTTTATTTTTTCTTTAAAAAAATATTAATTATTATTTTTACTATAATTTTATCCATTGTATGTATCATAATATAGAAATGAGAATTATTATGGTTATTGTTGTAAAATAATTATTTTTTAATTAATATTACTAATATTATTATGAGTTAATATTAGTATTAAATAATTTAAAATTAAGTAATATTAAATTAAAATATTATATATTGACTTAATATTTTTTAATATATAATAATTATTATTAATATAAGAATATGGTTGAGGATTTTGGCCTGCGGTTTTGGAAGATCTGTTGATGGCCATGCTTATTGTTTCTCCATTCGTAATCGGCCTGGAAGCAGGTGCAGAGGTCTCGGCCATGAGGAAAAACAGAGGCAGAGTTTCCGGACCAGAGGAAAAGCGGGGGCGGAGATATGCGGCCGGAGGAATATTTTCTGAATTTTAGTCTTGCAGTGGGATTCTGGACAAGGTTCTGGAATGCGTGATGGGATACCTTGAGGAACCCTAGGATCGTAGTGCGGTTTCTCTAGTCTACAAGCGGCGGTACCACGTAGATGCTCTAACGCGTAAGCACGTTACCATAGCGTTATGTTACAGCATAAGCCCTTTGGATCTAAGCACGCTGTTTTCCAGGGTTGAGTCTCTGAAATTGAAAGGGAAGCCCAGGGCGGTCAGGTTTTCTTTGATTCCTCTGGACTGGGGTGGATATGCGGAGCCATGGATTAATAAGATTTCCGAGACATTTCTCTGCTTAAAGGCTCTTCATTTGTGTAGAATGATTGTTGCGGATAAGGATCTCAGAGTTCTGTCTCGCGGCAGCGACCACATTCTGCAAGTGCCTAAGCTGGAGAAGGGTTCAGGGTTTACCACTTGCGGACTTCTCGAAGTGGCACACTCCTGCAGATCAAACTCCTTTCAAGCGAAATTCAGACGTTTGGACTTAGCGCCCGAACTGTTTGACGAAATGCCTGAGTGAGAGGTAACGTCTTGGAATGCCTCGTTTCAGATCCAGATCAAGCTCCTCTCAGGCAAAACTCTGCTACATTGGGTAGGGTCTCAGGATCTCGTGAGGGACCTCACGCATGCGCTGGAACTCAAGCTGGGAATTCCCTCTGTAGCTCAACGACTTCTCCACGAAGGTAAACAACTAGAGGATCTCTTCCCCCTTTCTTTCTACAGCATTAAAAGAAATGCCTCCATTATCCTTTCCCTTCGTTTGAGAGGGGGAGCGGTAGGACAGTCATCCTCAACCAAGGCATTCTCATACAAGGATGTTGTCCATACACCGAGAGAGGAAAAGACAGTTCCACAAGTTCAGGCTCCCAAACCTTTTCTGGTGGACAAACTTGAGGAGATTCCCTCCATTGAAATAGTGCATCCAACACTGGATGACCAAACCCAACAGTTTGCAGAGCATGGCATTATTTGCAGGTTCAATGGGTTGTGGCCACGGACAGTAGACCTCTACTAGTGGATCCACTCTAACTGGACCAACAATTGCAAGGTTTTGTTATGCTCAAAGGGCTTTTTCATTACGGTGTTTGCTTTTGAGGAGGACTACCTAAAAGCTCTAAAAGCAGGGACTTGGTTTTGGGGCTCAGCAGGTTTATTCCTCACCCCCTGGTTCCCAGACTTTGATCCATCTACAGCAATCATCACCAAGCTCCCAATCTGGGTTAGACTTCCTAATCTCCCAGCTCATCTATGGCACTTTGTTGTATTCCAAGGGATTGGCAACTCTCTAGGCCGCTTCCTAGACACAGACATTTCCAAAGGGGAAAAAGGCCTATACACCTTTGCCAGAATATGTGCAGAAATAGACATCAGCAAAGGACTTCCGGACAAGATCAATCTCAAAATTGGAGACTTTCATTGGACTCAGATCTTGGATTATGAGAATACAGCCTTCCGCTACCGCAACTGCCATCTCACAGGGCACCTTCAGAGCTCTTGTCCCTCGAAGCCTGCCCAAAAAAAGAAAGCCAATCCTAAGAAGAAATCCAAAAGCTGGAAGCCTCATGACCCTCCCCTCATGGATGATTTTGATTTCAGCTCGGATGAAGAGGAGGAGAATGAGGAAGAAATGGAGACCAAGACAGTGCAGGATCCGCCCTCGGCTGACCCTGAGGATTTATCTGTCCAGCCAATCTCTCAGAAAAGGAATCATGAATCCTCCACCTCAGATTCAGATAAGGAAATCTCTCAATCAACCCAGCTCAGTTTGCAAATCACGCCAGTTCAACAGGGTCCTCCTGAATGGGTCAAAGTTGGTAAAAAGAAAGGGAAAAAATTCCGCATAGTGGATCCCTCCCATGTTGGGTAGAATCATATGCTTTGTTTTTGTTTTCCAGTTCTTCTAGTTACTTCTTGTTGTGTTCTTCTCTCTTCTCTTCACTTCTAGGATCCGAGGTGGATTGCCTATCCTTTCCGGCTGCCTTTGTTCTTGTTTCTCTTGGCTCTGCCTGTTTCCAGGCTTGATTGTACTATAATTTTTTCCTTTATTAATAGATTTAGTCTTTATCGAGAAAAAAAAAAAATATAAGAATATGGTTGCTAAATTCCTTTGTATGAGAAAAAAATACCGAAATTTGAGAACTCGATTCGTATATCAAATAATTCGATGAAAATTTGATTCGGTTCATGTAGCTTTGCTTATATTTGGTTCATGTAGATACGGTTTTTAGTTTATTGCAGGGATTTATTAATTTGTGTATGAGAATAGTAAGTACAATGATCCGTGAGCACAAAATAGATAGTCGCAGAATTGCAGGTAGGAAATGAAAAGGTTGCCACATTGAGAAAAATTTTGAGTTTTAAAATTTATTGTTGTTTCAAAGAGTTTAAAAAGTTGAGAAAACAAGAAAATAAATAATTTGAGCAAAATCTTGAAAATATAATCGCAAGATCACATGTAAGAAATGGAAAGGTTGCGAGAGAGAGAAAATTTCTTAGTTTCAAGTTTCATTATTGTCTCACAAGTTTCAAAAACTGAGATAACAACTAAAGAAATAATAGAAAACAGAACAAGGAAAGAAATAATAAATTGAAGAGTAATTTTATAATAATTAATCGATTTTTTAAATATGATAAAAATAAGTTTTGAATATTTGATTTATAAATATGTATTAATTATAGAAGAGTTTAGATAAAATTTGAAATTAAAGAGAGATAGTTTTGAGTTTTGAGACAAGTGTGGTTGTCATTTTGGTAAATAAACAATAATTTTAAAATTGTTTATATTCATTAAAACTATGAAAAATTATTTAAATTTCAAATGTTTAAGATATATACTCTCGAATTTTTTTCGAATTGAAATTTTTTCATCAAAATTTTTATAATAGCGTATCGTATTCAAATCTATAAGCCTATTATATTAATTACATTGATAAATATATTTATACTTGTATAAAAAGTTTTTCCAAAAAATCACACTAAAAAACAACCCGGCCATTCTCAAAATGTTGACCATGGAAAAGTACCGTTCAATATAAACGATATTCATTCAGCCCGGAGTGGAAGAGTACTATTAAGGTGAAGACGGATTTCAGATGGTGGACCATCTACTAGACTGGTAATTCACTGGTTCGTTTCTACATGATATTCATATTCCTCGGGATTCGGAAGCCATTCAGAAAAGTGTAAATCCTCCTCGCCTCAATTGTCAATATAGCCATGCTAACACGACCTAGTTGCCTTCCGTGATTGGATTGGACACGCTGATCGGGGTTGTGGGAAGGCATTTGACACGTTGGGTCAGAAACGGATCAGATCACTGGTATTTACCGAGTTGAGAGGAGGAAATACTAAATCAATGGATAGAAATAACTTATTAAAAAATTATTATATGTTTTTTTAATAATTTATAAAAGATCTATCATATTAGAGATTTTTTTTGGAATTCAAGTGTTTAAGTGTATTATGTTATTTATCTATTACAGTTTGTATGAGAGGTAGTTGTAATTGATTAATTTCTCATGATTTTTGAATAGTTTATTTAGCACTCATTGCATTAGGTGATGCTCATGAGGGTGAAGAAGTGGGATTGAATTACGAGTGAATGTTAATCTCACTTCTTCACTAGTGTGAGCTAATGCAATGAGTGCTAAGTAGACTATTAAAAAATCATGAGAAATTATACCTCTCATGGAAATGGTCATAAAAAAATGATTTACTTAGCGCAATTGAATCCAAAAAAATGATATCTAATATAATGCACTAAAAAAACCACAATACTTAAATCTATTATATCTTTTTTAATAATTTATATAGGAATAAAATTGTGAAATTGTAGATTATGACTCATTATAATTTATATAAATTTTTGTGTTTGAGAAAACAATTTAATAATCATTTCACATTCAATTTATTAATTCTTGCAAAAAAAACTATATCATAATTGTTCTTAATTTAATATTGAAAATTATATCTTTTAAGTATTTATCTACTTTGTATCAAAGCATCATTAGAGTATAATAAATTAATTTTAAAATCTAAATATTTATATTACATCTCCACCCTAATAAATTCTATATAACATTTAACCTTATAAATCTTAAATCTAATAAATTTATATACATTTAACATTATATAAAATTAAAATATAAATACCTATATAACATTTAACATTTTATAATAATAAACTCTATATAACATTTTATAAAATTTATGTTAAATGGCTTGAATATTTAGGTTAATTATTAGCTATTTGTGCCTACACAATTATTCCTATACTAACTGTAAAGGCCTTCAGTAACCCCTAAATATAACTATTTAAACTTAAGTTAAATAAATGTAGCCAGTTATATTATATTTAATTGCTATTTTACTCTTTATATTCTGACTGCTTTAAATTAGATTTATGAATATGTAAAATAAGAGAAGTCGTATAGACTACTCGGACAAAACTTAGAGACGTGCGTAGTGCTTTTCAAGAAATGGTTGTCGAGATAATGACACATGTTTCAGAGATTACATGTGTTAAAGAAACAACGAGAGAATACTTCTGTGTTTTCATGGTTTATCCGAATTGATGAGTCGGGAAGCACCGCTATTAGACAGTCGAAGAGCGTAGCGAGGACAGCCTCAGCTTTTGGGCAATTTAGGAGCAGGAGAACCAAATGGTCGGCCAGTTCCTGCAGGCTTGGACGACCGTCCTAGACGTAGTGTTTTGAAGTCTTGGAGCGTCCCTCCATCCCGGAGCTGCTTTTCGTTATGTATTTGGCAATCAGCACCGCAGTCAGCCGATGTTTACCGTTGAACTATGGGTAGCTTAGTATTAAATGTGTTAGGAAGAATCACCGCACTTCTATAGAATCCGTAATTGCCACCATTGGTGTAACGCCTCGAGGCCAGCGGTAGTCTTTCAACCAATCTTGGCGAGGTGTGGCACCACTTAACACTTTCTTTTCACCAATACTTATGTTCGTGGACTAGGCTTAACCACTTATTCCTACTCAGCGTGTGATTCTCAACCAATTATTATTCTTTATCCTTTATACCAATGAACACCCATACACATTCATTATCAATAGAAATTATAAATGATGAACACAATTGCACAGTATAAGCACAGTATAAAGGGAGGGGAAACTCCTTGAACAATGAGTCTGTCCAACAATATATTATACAACAGTTTACGATGTACAAGTATACTTGGAAAGCCCAAGTTTCATACTTAGTCAATTTTACAATCCAGGGCAAACTCAGTTACCTAGCTCATCGGCACCTCTACACGTTCGCCACATGACTCACCAACGCTTCTTTCACCTTGTCGCACGATCGTGTTGTTTGCCCAACTCGGGCGCACCTCCGAATCGCCACACACGGGCGCCTCCAACCGAGACAGACCTCCATCCACAATCTCAGCACTTCACCAAGTCACCGTGCACACTTGCACGACGGGCGGGCGCTCACGCAAGTCGCCAAGACAACCGTGCCAAGTTGTCGCACAAACCTTCGCACAAATCGAGCGCAACACCCGTGCATGCCACAACCGTCCGTTGGGCGCCACACACCCGTGCACACCACAACTCAACCATCGGGCGCTCTTGCCCACACCTTCACCCACAACTGCGCCTTACCGTGCACCTTACCGTGCAGCCTTGCCCAAGAATGGGTGTATGCCAAATCCGTGCCTTCCCTTAGACTTACGCACTAGAACTGCGCACTTCCTTGTTGAGCAAATGATGTAGAGCGAGTTGGTTTGATTGTTGTTTGAATGAGAGCCAACGCAACACAATATATATGGGTTGAAGGGGACGTCATGGCTTGCCCAGCCGATCCCACCCACGCCCTTCCTTCATCGCAAAGGCCCCTAAGTCATCAAGTCAGCCTCCATACACCTCCACGCCATATAAACAAGTTCTCCTACTCACAAATGCGCATAAGTGTCATCGCACATTTGGAAGAGCTCGCACTTTCCACCATCACACTTCATGCCGGAGCTGCAGGTCATTACATCCTCCTCCACCTAAAGTCATTGTCGTCCTCGACAACATACCATCTTGGTAGCCATCTACCAAGATCATCACCAATGTCTGTCTCATCCTCGGTCCATGATGTCAACTCCTCCACATACTGCAAACATCCCTGCAACATATGTAGAACTATCATCTCCACCATGTGTCGTCCTCATCCCGTGAATATTCCTCCTCTTCTGCCTAATGCCAACATCTCTCTAGTACACTGTTAGCCCCCATGACTTGAACTAGTCAGGTGATGAGTCCAACTGTCACACTCAAATCATAAGAATGTTCCTCGTGATGCCTTCACCAGTCTATCGCAAGTTCTGCCACATCCTGGACTCACCAAGAATCTCACAATGGTCAGGTCCATGGAAACTCCATCCCATTTGCAACATGTCATGATGCTTGATGTCAAGCCATCCCTGCACCATCTGTCATACCTGCTCAACCTGTTTGAAAGGACTCACTGCCATGAGCAGCTAACAATGAGCCCCATCTTCTTGTTCATCTAAGAATATGTGGAGGGAGTAGAGCCTGAAGGCTCACCCTCACTAATCATCTCAATCCATCTGTCAAGATCCTCAATCTCTGTCCTCTGTAGATAAGTGACTCGATCCTCCCCTCAGATGTTCGGCCTCACATATGCCTCATCATCATCATCATCATTCTCGACCTCTTCTAGCCTTCTTGACAAATCCAAGATACTATCTGAAAGAGTCTTGATGGCCAATGACTCCTCAGTAAGCTTTGTCTCAACCTTGGACAACCGCTTACTCATGTCATCCATCCGCTTCTCGTCCTCCATTTGCATCACTGCCAACTTACATTTAGGCCTTGTTACTCCAATGGTGGGCACACCAATGAGTACATCTTGCCTTCCATCATAAATGTACAGCTTCTTCAAATGTGGAACAATCATAGCATCAAATTTTTTCATGAATTCCATTCCTAGCATAGCCTCATAGTCATCTATCCACACTACAGTGAAGTCAACCTTCCCTGTCCACTCACCAAGTGTTGTGTCCACCTTTTCAGCTACACCAAGAACTTCATCTGGAGGAGAATTCACTGTCTTCATTTGTGCCTTGATCGATACAAATTTCAGCCCAATCCTTCTCGCAGTATCTTCTCCCATGAAGTTGTGAGAGGCCCCACTATCCACCATAGTGAGTATATCAGCATCTCCAAATTTTATCTAAACATACTCCAACTTATTCCTCTCAGGATCCCTCCGAGAGATCACCTCTCTAGCAGCAGCAGCACCAAGTATCTACATCATCCCCACAAAAGCTTCTTCATTCTTCACATTAGATTGTGCAATCGCAGCCACTTTTGGTTTAGAAGAGAAATTCTTCACCGTATGTGGTCCTCCACATATCCAACACTTCAAGACTTTCTTCGTCTCTGAATTGTCATTCGATTTTGAAGCATCTTCTTTCTTCTTATCTTTCAGCTTGTCACACTTCTTCGTTCTATCATCAGAAGTCTCATCATAATGCTCCACCAACCTATCCATAGCAGAAAAATCTTCTTCAAGTGTTCTAATCCTCTGTCTCTTCACTTCATTGTGTGCCCAAGGCTTCAACCCAATAATGAAATTGAACACTTTGTCCCTATCCGCCATGTGAGGAAGTTCTAGGACCGCACTTTCAAACTCCATGTTATGAAACCAGCTCAAGAAAAAGATAGAAAAGATAGATCAATGCCTTACAGTTCAGCCTCTTCGAGGGGGCAACCTCCTTTACATTAAATAAATGAACAATTCTTGGATGATTCAAATGAAAAGACCTCCTCCTTGTTATGAAACCAGCTCAAGAAAAAGATAGAAAAGATAGATCAACGCCTTAGAGTTCAGCCTCTTCGAGGGGGCAACCTCCTTTACATTAAATAAATGAAAAATTCTTAGATGATTCAAATGAAAAGACCTCCTCTCTATATATGGGAGTCTAAGGGGTCATAACATAATCAGAGCCTACATAACAATAATAATGTAAGGGCACAATAATAACAATAGTGGGCTTCTATGGGGCACAATAGTAACAATATGGGCGCTACAAGGGTACATCAATATAATAAGTGGGTTGTACTAATAACAATAAGGGGTTACACTAGTAGTATAGGACATAAAATGCCCCTCTCCTTCAAAAAGCGTTGTCCTCAACGCTTGATTAATTCTTGATGCTTATGTATAAAATTCTTGTC